>JAODAL010015168.1:0-84858 GCA_025379985.1 Phyllomedusa bahiana | reverse complement strand
AACTGGGGGACGCATTTTGACGCGTTTTTTCGGCGTACTCGCCAAATACGAGCGACATGCCCCCAGTCATTACGGTAATCCACAGTTCTCATAGAAACTATGGATTACGCCTCCCCCCCTCGTAAAAACGCCGCGGGGGGGATAAGTGACATGTCATTTATTCACGGGGCGCACTGGAATAAAGGGACGCCAGGGGTTTTTGGCAAGGAAAACTGTTTTTTGTCAAAAAAAAAACCAAGGTTTAATCCTTCGTTGATAAACCTTTGTTTTTTAGACAATAAACAGTTTTCCCTTCGCCAAAACCCTGGGGGCCCTTGTTTACACGTGCCCGGGACCCGCCATTTTTTTCTATAGTTGTATCCGTTTAGAGGGAACTCCGCCACTGAAGAACCGGCGGGCTCCCCGTGTGGTGCCTAGAGCGTTGTACCCATATTAAAAAGCACAACCCACTGGGTGAGTGAATTTTCATCCCCCCCCTTATATTGTTTTTAACATTTTCACATTGTGCCCCCCCTTTTCTCCTTTTTTCATTTCTACATTCATTTATTCCCCCGCGCTTACGCGCCGGAGTAATGGCAGTCAAAGGGGGGCCCGGGCTGCCAGCCCCCCAACATCGCGAAAGTCCTAAACCCCCGGGGAAAATTATGTCATGTGAACTTAGCCTTAGAGGTAGCCCTAGAGAAAAAAATAAGATGATGTTAAATCGACACACACCTTTCTAAACATGGAATATTATGTTCAAGCATGCTTGGATGCAAATGGTGGACATTTCCAAAATGAAAACAAAATTTGTGTGTGTAGAAATGCTACAAAAAACCTGAATTGGTCACCAAAAATTGTCATAAAAAATCACGCTAATCAGGTAAAAAAAATATAACTACTTAAAACAGCTCAATTTTATTTAGTCCTGTAGGTGCAAATGCACTGTTTCTGATTAATCAAAAATGATATGGATATGCAACCGAACATGGTGCTATAAAAACCCCTGCAAAAATTTATCACACAGAATGTGTCATTTTTGTTGGAGACTGTGTGCTGCCTCGCCCCTGGGTCAGATAAACAGACTGCTGGGTGGGGTCAGGGAGAACCCAGCTGAGATGGTATATATTTGTTTTAATAAACAAGTCAGGGTATGTGCATGGTATATGATGTAAAGGTATGATGTAAAGAAGTGCCAGAAAGGAGCAAACCAGGGGGAGCCAGGGGGTGCAAGGTAGCAGTCCTACCGGGGGCCCCGCAGCCGAGGGGCCCAAAAGCCTTTCTGCCTCATAAGAAGACACCAGTATTGTAAATGGCGCATGGTAACTGCGCCATTTCACTTTTTGGCACCATTTCACTTTTGCACTAGGGCCCAAGAGATTGAAGTTACACCTCTGGGGCAAACTATACGTTTTAACTCCGTGTTACAAGCGCTTTTTTGGATCTAAACAATTAGCAGTGAGTTTATCACTGCGGGCTATGAGGAACACGCAGCGTTGTTCACATGAGAGATCGCCGCTGCATGTTCCCCGGCTCCGTCTTTGAAAGAATTGCATGTCAATTCTTTCAAAGACGGACCCGAGCTGCGCTATGGAAACACGCAGTGGCGATCTCTCATGTGAACAGCGCTGCGTCTTCCTCATAGCCTGCAGTGATAATCTCACTGCTAATTGTTTAGATCCGTCTCTGGGTCCATCCTGTCGGTCCCAGAGACAGATCTAAAAAGCGCTTGTAACACGGAGTTAAAACGCCATGTGAACAAGCCCTGATTCTTTCTTGACACATAGTCTAGTAGCACCCAATCCATGTGGATCTAAGGCTATGTTCACACGGCTTAATTACGGGACGTATTTTGCCCCGCAATTATGCCGTGTGTACAGGGGCGGGGTGGGGGGGGGGGGATTGGCAGCCTGCCGGCCCCATAGAAATTCATTATTCTCGGCGCGTTTACGCCGTGAATAATTGACATGTCACTTCGAGCGGGAGAGGAGACGTACTCCACAGTTCTCTATGAGAACTGTGGATTACCGTAATGACTGGGACGTATTACAGCCCATAATTCGCGCAGTACGGCGCGAATTACAGATTGAAATGCGTCCCAGAATAAGCCGTGTGAACATAGCCTAAGTGTACGTTCACACGGCGTGTTGGAACTGATTTTCGATCCGTTTTTAGATGCGTGTTTGGATCCATGTTTTGGACCCAAAACGGACCCAAACATGCATCTAACAATGTGCTTTCAATGTAAAGCATGCATCGGCGAGTGTAAAACATGCATTCAGACGAGTGTCTTTCGGATCCGTTCAAAGAATTGTCATGTCAATTCTTGATCTGTTTTACGCAGCAGACACCCTATTTAAAACTATAGGGGGCGATCCTGCTTCAGCAAAAATACATCTAAGCACGCACCTGTGTGTTGGATGAGTTTTGGATGCAATTTACGCAGCGCTTTTGAATGTGTTTTTCGGATCCAAAACAGATCCAGAAACGGATTCAACACGTGAACATACCCTAACACTATCTGTTGAACAGTCACACATTATGCATAATGCATATATGCATGTGTGTATATATACCATGTATATATATATATATACACACACACACATATATATATATATATATATATGTATATATGCACTGCGTATATATAATGTATTAGGTGGAGGAAAAATCTATTGTATCCTCTTACTGTTTACAAAAAATTGTGAGGTATGCACAGTTATGATGCAATTATGCATAATGTGTTACTGTTCATCAGATAGTGTTAGACCCACAAGGACTGGGTTCTACTATATTCTGTATCAAGAAAGAAATATAGTTTTCCCTTGTTTATATATAATTTTAAATATATATAATATATAATATATTTAAATTTTATATATACATAATACTGTATATCTGTATAGATTAACACAGGGCGCCCCACTTAAAAGAGCACCTGGTACCTAAAAAAGCACAAATAACTTTTAGACTGTTCTGTTCCACTTTACATTTTCAGATCCACTGCATCTATTTGTTGCCAGATATTGCCCTATAGCTGCGCAAGTGTTTTTGCCATGTTTTGGCACACTCTCCCCCAGATGTGGCCCCGGAGAAAAAAATATTGTTTAATACAGTAAGATTTATTCTTGTCAATCTTTTTTAACCCCTTCCTGATGGATGGTCATAATAATATGGCTGTAAATTTGTTTTCCTCCTTGCCTTCTGAAAGCCATAACTTTTTTATTTTTCCACCTACATAGACGTATGAAAGCCATAACTTTTTTATTTTTCCACCTACATAGACATATGAAGGCTTTTATTTTGTGGGACAAGATGTACTTTCTAATGGTGTTATTCATATTACCATAGAATATACTAGGGAACGGCAAAAAAATTGGAGCAAAATGTGAAAAAAACTTACTTGCGCCATGTTTGCGGATTTTTTTTTTACTGTGTTTATTCTTTGGTAAAAATGATGTGTTCTCTGTATTCTACAGGTTGATGCGCATCCGACAATACCAAGCATGTTATGTTTTGGTACCATAATTTTTTTTTTTTGAGCGACCAATAACTTTTTTGTACTAACACCTACAGACGTCAGTGAGGGTGCATTTTTTGCAGGCTGAAGTATACTTTTTATTGCTGCAGTTTGGAATGCATGCGACTTTTTGGATCAAAAATCCAATTTTTTGATAAAAATCCAATTTTTATAGGATGTGAAATGACCAAAATTTTTTTTTCTTCTACGGTTTTCAGTGAAAGGGATCAATAATGTTATGCCGCTTACCGGCATCAGGATGTAGGGATACGTCCTATGTCAGTAAGGGGTTAAACTAACTTTTAGTTAGCTTACACTTGCACACTGCATTATTTTGAACGGATGACGGATCTCAGTTCTGATGCAAGCAAAAATGTATGTGTTAATGAGTTCATTGCTTAATACTAGGTGGACGGATGTGCAATGTACATTCACATAGTGTCCGTTTTTACACTTTCCATCAAATATGTGTTTAATTTTAAGAGATGGAGGACGCCGGGCACTGCGCTTTTTGAAGATGAAAATAACATATACGTTACAGTATAAGTTTTTTAAAGTGTATGTCAATGGAAAACACATCCTAGTGTCTGCGCCGATGTTGTAAACGTATACATAAGAATATAAGCAAACCTATCCAATGAAATTGCAAGGAAAAACAGGTGACAGACAGTAGAAAAGCTAGTTAAAAAAATATAAAAAATAACACGGATGTCAAACGTCTGCGAAAAATGGTGTACGTTTGGCATCCATTTAGCATATACATTATAACTAGAGATGAGCAAATCAAGTCTAACGAAGTGGAATTCGTTTAGAATTTCAGGAAAAATTCGATTCTGAACGAAGCTGAAGTTCAGGGCGATTCATGGTAACGAATCTAAAATGGGCGCGAGCACATGGTGGGACATGGGGCAAAGAACTATGGGAGGAAGACAGGCAGCCAATCAGCATCCAGCCAGCTTCTGTGATGTCACAGCCCCATAAATAGGGCAGCCATATTAAATTCCGCCACTTGTCACTGTGTCTCATATGCGCAAGCATCTTTCTGTAACAGCACTAGATTGCACTCTGTGCAAAATACTTCCGATTTTTGAGATACTGAAGACACAATCGGTTGTGTTTGTCCTTTTCATTCCTTCTAACAGATTAAAAAAGGGGAAAACCAAACATAGTGGCAACGTCATAGAGTGGTGGAGGGTGGAAACAGCATTAGAAAACCACAAGGTGGTCAAGTGAGAGAGTGGTCAGTTGGCAGCAGCATGACTAGTTTACAGAGTGGCACAATGACAGATTGTGGAGGCGGCAGCAGCATGAGTAGGCCACAGAGTGTCACAATGACAGATTGTGGAGGTGGCAGCAGCATAAGTAGGCCAAAGGTTGACACAATTACACAGCGTGGAGGTGGCGACAGCAACAGCAGCCGCAACATCAGGCCGGAGAGTGACACAATAACATAATTTTGAGGTTTCGGTAGCTAGGTGACATAATGAGGAGGTGGCGGCAGAAGCATCAAGCCAGAGAGTGACATGGTGACATAGCCTGGAGGTGACAGCAGCAGCAGCATGAGGAGACCTGAGTGGTGAGGTGGCAGCAGCATCAGAAGGCTACATAATGGCCCAGTGAACAGTGGGAAGGTAATGCTGGCAGCAGATGTGTGGCATCAGGTGGGTGGCAGCATCAGAATAGTACCTGAGGCAGGTAGCCAGAAGAATCCAGACTCATTTGTCAAAGTTTGGGTGAGGCGGCATGGCTGATCTAATCTGATGCATCAGGCATTGGTGTGTGGAAATCCTGGCTGATCCACGCCTGATTCATCTTTACAAAGGTGAGTCTCTCCACATTTCGGGTGGACAAGCGAGTTCTCCTTGGGGTAACTATGGCCCCCACTGCACTGACTCTCCACCTCGGCTCGGCACAAGCCATCAGTTCTTTGAATGGTGTAGAGTCCACCACTTGAAAAGGGAGGGACTGCAGTACCACCAACTTGGACAGGGGCACAGTCAGCTTCTGCGCTGTAGGATGGCTGGACACATACTGCTGTCTCTCGGCAATCACCTCGGTGAACAACTGCTGGCGCCATAAGTGGCGAGGAGCACGAGCATCTGGACCCGTAGATGATGGGAAAGACAGACGCTCCCTTCAGCAGAGGTGGTGGAGCCTTGACTGCCTGAAATGGAAGGCGTGCCACTAGGTGCTGCTGCTGTTGCTGCGGCAGGATGGACCACCACATCTGAGACACGTTTCTCCCAGGCCACTGGATGGTGATGCTGCATATGTTGATGCAGGGCCGTGGTGCCAACATTAGGTCCCTGGCCACGCTTCACTTTCTGCCCACAGATTCTACATATACCCATGTATTTGAAAGGTGTTTCAACTTATTAGTGAAAAAAGTAACTCTTTGGCGCAGAGCAATAGCCCAAAATAATCACTTGCCTGTAATGGAGATGTGTATGTGAGAAATACACACACTGTATTTCAAAGATAGGTCACCATGATAAGTGAAAAAAGTAACTCTTTGTAGCTCTACATGTATCAGCGTTTAACAGAGCAGGTTCTGTCATAATCTGTGGAATCATCTGACGACAGTGTAAAAGGAGTGCGATCTTTGATGCTATAGTAGGATCTTGGCCCTCAGCTTGCTTCTTTCCAGCTGGCTCTGATATTACCTTGTCCGGCAGCGTTCCCTCTTCAGTTATTTGGTCAGTTTTGGCCCCGTAATTTCCCAGATAAGTGAAGTGTGAAGCGATTCTAAGAGCGGCGTCTGTCATCTATGTGTCATACTAAATCCCAGCATTGTTTCAATACCAAACTACGCTTCCTATGCATATTTCTGCATGGAACAATGTTCTACAACACCATACAGTCTCTCTGCAGCTAGGAAATAACTGTTTTTTAAAGTGATTTGTCGCGAATAAATTCTGAGCGAACCAAATTTTTTGGGAAAAATTTGACGAATCAGCCGAATTGAATTTATGAGAAATTCACTCATCTCTAATTATAACATACACGTTTTAACATATGGTCAACCACAGTGTGCACTAAAACTTTCTTTCTAGTTCTGAATTTTGGTACATTTTTGTTTCAATGTGTCATAATGTGACTGTACCCTCTTTCCCACAAAGCCATGCCCACTTCCCCCTAAGCCATGCCCTCATGTTGGAGAGATTGCAAAAAGTGTATAAAACCCATAATAAGTACACTGTAACATGCTGCGCCAAAAATGCACTACTTTTTGGCGAATTGTAGGACACTTTTCTCGTGGGCCACTGTGAGAAAAAAACACTGCAATTTTTGGGGCATATTCACAGCTCAATGGCTGGACTAAACTGAACCCAGCAGCAGGCAGCTCTAGCCTATATCCTACCTGGGAAAAATTAACAGGTGCAGTTAATTGCTGAGAAGCATCTCACATACACCAGTATTGGTGTCACTAATAGGTTGTAAGAAAGCATGGTGCACCACACGTATCTGTTATTATGGCACCCTTCGGTCTCGCCGTATTTATATGCAACTGTAGTACCAGCAACCACCCTCCTCATGCATTGAGGGTATGTGAGTGGTTGTTTTATTGGTATATTTGCATTTGTGCAATCTCCCCATGCCTTATACTGTGGCTTTTCTGCATGCTGGTGTAAACAGGTATTAAACTAAATGTGCAGTTTTTTTTTATCATCTAATTGTTCCCCTAGCAGTGGGGTTTGTGCGCGGCTTCTCAGCAACTAGCTGCACCTGTTAATTTTTCCCAGGTAGGATATAGGCTAGAGCTGCCTGCTGCTGGGTTCAGTTTAGTCCAGCCATTGAGCTGTGAATATGCCCCAAAAATTTTAGTGTTTTTTGAGTAAGTAATGTCCCATTTTTTGTATGTGTTTTCACTGTGTTTGAGAACAGAAATTAGTGTATATTCCAAGAAAGGCTCCCAGCATATACTTCAGTCATATTCATGTGGCTCCGTTCACATGCTAAAGGCCAAAAGACTGTTCCTTTGCTTTTTATCACAGTGATGACAGTTATGAACAGACATGTGGTGAATGTAATGTGTTTGGTATAAGCTTGCTCAGGGAGCTGAGTTTAATAGGTTATCTATTCTTTACTGTTAACACTCTCCTACATGTATGGAATTTCCAGAAGGGGCTTCCCATGTTGCTATATTGAAGTAGTCAGTAGTAAGTACAGTACAAAGATAACAGACATAGTTGAGCAGGAGCACAAGAGCAGGCCTAATGTCTAATTGGCCAGATGGGGAAAATTAATGGGCATTTAGGCAGCAGTAACTTTAAAATTTTTACATAATTTTTACAAAAATGGTACAAAGTGGAGCTCCAAAAACTTTGCATTTCAGAATTGCAAAATTTAGTCAGGTAAGAGAAGCTCTAAACTAAATAGACTTGGATTCTGTATTGGTTATATAGGGTTATATTGTAGATTGTAAGCTCTTGTTGGCAGGCTTGTCTCTCCTTCTGCAGCAGTGTGTTACTTAGTGTTATTGTATTTGTCTTATATTATGTACCTGAACCCCTTGGCTTGTATAGCGTCCTAAAATTAATTAAATATTAATAAGTATATAAACCAATAGCCAATGGTAAATAGATATTATTACTAAATGCATTTCTGTTCCAATTTTTCTTCATTTCAGAGCAGTTCTTATTTCTTGCTTGTTTATACAAGCTTTCCTAAGTTACCGACTACCTCTCTCTGCTCTAGCAGTAGTCAGGATGGAGATGTCACTTACTGCTGTGTCTTATCAGGAGGATGGAGCTTATTAGTCTCTGATCTTATCTTGTTACTTATAAAATTCAACTTTTTAGAGTTACTGACCAGAGAAAATCACTGTGCCATCCTGCCAGCTCTGCAGAGCACATAGCTGTATGTTAATATACAAAGATTATAAAGTCACTTAGTAGCTAACCGTGAGTTTCGGCAGCATGTGAGTTTTTCGCTTTCACTAAACTGTACAATTTCATTTAGAAATATGCTAAATCTCATTTTCTCTGCATTTCACAGTATATTGCAGTTTAGTGATAATGCTTAATGACCCTTCACATAAACTCTCTCATGAAAAATATTGCTTTGCTGGCTCCCATTTATAGTTATACATCTTGTTTGGATATTATTATTTTTCAAAATTGCTTATCAGTAATGTCCCTGTAACAGTCACAGCTAGAAAAAGGAGCTAGCAAGCTGGTGTGTTAGTCACTGCTGTAGAACCACCCACATCCTGCACAGGAAGCGGGAGCCTGAAGCAGGGGGAATGCGTCAGATGAGTGAAAAAACTTTAGTAGGCAGTTTTTGATGAATTAATAATGTTTAATTAATACAAGAAAATGATCTGAATGCTTTGTGTGGTCAGGAATGATTTTTTATCTGTGTGTCAGAATTGTCTGCATTTGACTAAGGGGGTTTCTTTGTTTTTCTATGGATTAAATAGCTAAGTATGAGACAGTTTGAGCTTGATATGTTGTTTATCAACCTAAATAACAATGTTATTACATGATCCCTTTGACAAAGGAACTTTTTTGTTGTTTCGAAGCAAACCTGTCAGGTGATTTATAATGCCACATCTCGGACCAGGATATAATAAAAGGAGAGAAGCAGGACTCTGGGATATATAGCTTTTTATGATTTGGAGCAGGATTTCTGATCAAAAAGTAAAGAAAATCCTGTGAGGAGACTTGGGAGAGACTTGGGAAGCCTGGGAGTGAAAGTCCTGATTACCCACCTACACCAGATGACTGGCATTCTTCTCTATACACACTGAAACAGAAAAGGCTGTCAACTTCTGTGTGTGTGGACAGGGAAAGCACGACTCACTTTCTCTCCTAGGAGTCCCTTTAGAAATTATATAACTTCTTTTGATGAAGTATAAGGAAATGGACAATGTTAACGGGCATTTTTAGAAAGCTATCACCAAGCACAGGTGTAGAATTGCTCTCTGAAAATATGAAAGGACTTTCCTTGTTTAACCCCTTCCTGACATTGAACTTACGCAAACGTCTTGTGCGGGAAGGTGTTCCAACAAATGTTCATATTGGTGCATTCTGGACACCACATGTATGACTTTTTAATGGTAAATCCAGGCTGGAACAGGTAAGCCACTTTAAAAGGGATTACCTGAGCCTGAATTGTCACTTTTGCGCTAGAATTCACCTGATTTATGACCTGCAGTAGACCGGGTTCATAGATTGGGGGGCATTCTACACTACTTTTATGTGCAACAAAAAATGGCGAAATGGGGCCCCAAAAAATTTAAATGTGTCCCCCAAATTGTTTTGTTCCCCCCAAAAAGGAGTCCCAATTTTAAAATATTTAAAATCATCCCCTTAACGGGCTCTGTACAGAGAAAAATATAAAAGGTAGGGCTCTCAGGCTAACGCAATGCAAAAATGTGATTTCTTTTTCGAATAAAACTATTTTTATTGTGTAAAAGCAGTTAAAAACTTTACAAAAAAATATAAACTTTTGGGTTTATTGTGAAATCGTTTTTGCCCCGGGCCAGGGGAATTTATTCCCGCACAGTAAACCTTTTTAAAAAAAAAAAAAATTAAAAAAAACATTTACCAAGATTGTTTGTTTTTGTTCAACCCGCCTCCTAAAAATTTTTTAAAAAAATTGTTCATAGTAGTTTATGGGCAAATTGGGATTCTAACGAATTTGAAATTCGTTTTGAATTTCAGGAAAACTTTGGTTCTGAACGAAAGTCAAAATTTTTGGGGGTTTATTTCGGGTGAAGGGAAGGTGTGCTTTTGTTGTTTAAAAATGGTGCCGACCCACATGGCGTTACAGGGGGGCAAAGAATTTGGGAGGAAAAAGGGCTAGCCTGCATGACATGTGCAGGAGGGAAACCCAATAAAGGGGACCGGCGGGATTTTTGTAAACGTCACCACACTAAAATTTTCCGGGGGCCCCGACGCTGGGAGCTATATCGCTCTCACTGTATGATCAGGAAGGTGCCGGGGCCCCTGATTTTTTGGGAAGAACTGATTTTTATACAGCGTTTTTTTGGGGGGTGTTCAGCTTTTTCTCAGGGGAATCTTCTTTTTAACGTTCTATTTCAATTTTTTTGGGTATTGGATTTTGAAAGCCCCTTTTGTGCGTCCATTTGCAGCTGCATAAAACATTTTAAATTGCATCTGATGAACCCAAATTGAATATCCCCAAGGGGGATCTGAGCCAGTTCCTGTTGTATTCATTTAAAAGAAAAAAGCGAAATTTTTCAAATAAAAAATACCACTTCATTTTTGGTGCTCAATTTTTTTTGGCGGGAATTTACTTTCCCGGGGTTAATTAAGGTTGTTAATTTAAACTGTGGTTAATTCCAAAAAACCCTCTTTTTTACCGCCGAAATATAAAAAATTTTTTTTGTAGCCTAATTCACAAGCAAAGGTTAATTACAATTTTTTCTCTTTTTGGGGGTGGCGTAAAAAGCACCGCATTGTAAAAACGCTACAAAGCTAGTAAATTTGTGGTGGCCCCAATTCTTTTTTGGCCCCCAATTTTCATTTCCCGGGGGTAATTAAGCGTTGTTTTTAAGCTGTGGTGACTTTCCCAAAAATAAAAACCCCCCATTTTTTAACCCGCCAAATTATACACAAATTTTTTTGTAGCCTAATTCACAAAAAAAAGGTTAATTTTCAATTTTTTCTCTTGTTGTTTTGGGAATAAAAAAACACCGCTTTTTTAACCGTACAAAACTAGTAGTTTGGGGGTTGCTCAATTCATTGGGGCAATTTAATCCAGAGGGTTTAAATTTAAAAGGGTTTCTATTCGCTGTGGTGACTACAAGAAACCGTAATTTTAACCCCCAAAATATATACATTTTTCCTGTAGCCTAAATTTACAAGCAAAGGGGTTTAAATTTCAAATTTTTTTCTCTTGTTTTTGTGGTGTAAAAAAACCCCGCCCTTGTTAAAACCCCTACCAAACTAGTAGTTTGTGGTTTGGGTCAATTCTTTTTGGCGCCCAAATTTTCATCCGGGGTTAAATTTAAACGTTGTTAAATTTAGCTGTGGTTTAATCCAAGGAAACCCCCATTTTTACCGGCAAAAATATATACATCTTTTCCCGGTAGCCTAATTCACAAGCAAAGGTTAATTACAATTTTATCTTTGTTGTGTTTGGGGTAAAAAACACCGATTGTAAACCCCCTACAAAGTAGTAGTTTGTGGTGTTCAAAAATTTTTTGGCGCAAAATTACATCCAGGGGTTAATTAAGAGTTGTTATTTGCTGTGGTGATTCCAAAAAAAACACGCTATTTTTTACCCCCAAAATTTAATTTCCAAATTTTCCCCCAGCCTTATTAAAAAAGCACAGGTTAATTTCAAAATTTTATCTCTTGTTGTGTGGCGTAAAAAAACACCGCATTGTTTTAAAACGTTAAAAAAACTAGCAGTTTTTGGGGTGGCTCAATTTTTTGGGGCCCAAATTTTCATCCAGGGGTTAATTAAAATTTTTTATTAAAACTTTTGGTTTTCTCCAGAAACCGCCATTTTCCCACCAAAATTTATACATTTTTTCCTTTTAAAACCCAATTTTTAAAGCAAAAGGGTTTAAATTTCAATTTGATTTTTTGTTGGGGTGGCGTTTTAAAAAAAACCCGATTGGAAAACGTACAAAGCTTTGTTGGGTTTTTGGTTGCTTTAATTTTATTGGCGCAAAAATTTTTTCCAGGGTTTAAAATTAAAGCGTGGGTATTTAGCTGTGTGGGAAATCCCGGAAAAAACCCCTTTTTTTTTTTTTACCGCCAAAAAAAATTTTTACATCCTTTTTCCTGTAGCCTAATTCCAAAACAAAGGTTAATTTTCAATTTTTTTCTTTTTGTTGTGTGGCGGGAAAAAACACCGCATTGTTTTAAAACGCTACCAAAGTAGTAGTTTGTGGGGGGTTTTTCAATTTTTTGGGGCAATTAAATTCAGGGGGGTTTAAATTTAAAAGGGTTTTTATTTTAGTGTGGTTAAATCCAAGAAAAACCGGGATTTTCACCGCCCAAAATTTTATAAATCTTTCCTGGGAGCCTAATTTTACCCAAACAAAGGTTTAAATTTAAAATTTTAAAACTTTGTTGTGTGGCGTAAAAAACACCGCATTGTAACACGTCAAAGCTAAATTTGTTTTTGGTGGCTCAAATTTTTTGGCGCAATTTACATCCAGAGGGGGTTTAATTTAAACGTTGTTATTCAGTGTGGTGACAAAAAAAAACCTCCCTTTTCACTGCCAAAAAAATATTTCCCTCTTTCCGGGAAGCCCCAAAAATTTACAAGCAAAGGTTAATTACAAAATTTTTAAATTTCCTTTTTTTGTGTGGTGTAAAAAAAAAACCGCATTGTAACACTTTTACAAAGTAGGGAGTTTTTTGGGGTCTCAAAAACTTTGGCGCAAAAATTACATCCCGGGGTTAATTTTAAACGTTTTTTATTTAGCTGTTTTGGGGATTCCAAAAAAAACCGCCCTTTCACCGCCAAAAAAATATACATTTTTTTTGTAGCCTAATTTTCAAGCCCAAAAGGTTTAAAAAAAAATTTTTTTTTTTTGTTGTGTGGCTTATAAAACCCCATTGTAAAAACGTAAAAGGTAGTTCTTTGTTTTGGGTCAATTCTTTGGCGCAATTTACATCCAGGGGGTTAATTTTAAAAGTTGTTATTCAAACTGTGGTAACTCCAAGAAACCCCCTATTTTCACCGCCAAAATATATACAATTTTTTCCTGTAGCCCAATTTTACAAGCAAAGGTTTAAATTTCAATTTTATCTCTTGTTGGGTTTTGGGTTAAAAAAAACCGCAAATTTTAAAAACGTACAAAAATAAATAGTTTTTGGGGGTGGCTCAATTCTTTTGGGGCAATTTAATCCAGGGGTTAATTATGCGTTGTTATTAAGCTGTGGTGACCCCCAAGAAACCCCCATTTTAAACCCCCAAAATATATAAAATTTTTCCTGTAGCATAATTTAAAAAAGCCCCAAAAGGTTTTTTAACCCCAAATTTTTTCTCTTGTTGTGTGGGAATTTAAAAAACACCCTTTTTAAAAACGCTCAAAACTTTGTTTGTTTGTGGTGGGTCAAATTTTTTTTTTGGGAATTTAAAATCCGGGGTTAAATTTTAAAAGTTTTTTATTCAGCCTTTTGGTTTAATCCAAAAAACCGCTATTTTCACCCCCCAAAATATATACATCTTTCCTGTTTCGCCAATTCACAAGCAAAAGGTTTAATTTTTCAATTTTTTCTCTTGTTTTTGGGCGTAAAAAAAACCGCATTTTAACGCTTTCAAAGCTTTTTGTTTGTGGGGGGTCAATTTTTTTGCGCAATTTTCATCCAAGGGTTTTAATAAGTATTTTTCCTGCAGTTGCACCGTAAAAAAAAACTTTCTTTTTCACGCCAAGAAGAAATTCTGTAGCTAATTATATCCGAAGGGGTTTAAATTTAAACCTTTTACATTCAGTAAAAATTTCACAGAGGTTTTTTAAAAGGCACATACAAGGTTTAAATTTTTTTGCCCTTTGTGGAGCGGGAAAATTTTTACCAAGGGGTTTCCCCAAACTTCTTAGTGGGGGTTTATTTGGAGTCAAATACGGGGGGTGTATTTAAACCCTTACGGGTATCTTCATCAAACAGTGGGCTGTACCCTTTTAGAACAAACAGTAGGAGACAGAAGGGGGGCCCGGGCCCCTTCGCCTTTCAAATGGAAAAAGGGGACAAATTTTTCCTGGAGCCCGGGCCCAGGTCGCAAGGGTCAATGGGGGCCCGGGAGCGGGGTCACTCCCGGGGAGGCCAAAAAACCCGGCCCCTTGGGCATTAGCGGCCCCTTTTGTGACTTTGCAACCCAAGGGTTCTTGAATGGTTGACTTTGGTCTCCCCTTCCCTCCTAGAGGGGAAAACCGCAAAAAACCCCCGCCCAAAAGGCGGGTTGGGGAAAGTTTAGACCCCAACCCCTTTGTTGGTTGGTCGGGGAAGCGGGTTTTGCGGCCCTCACCCGTCCTCAACCCCCCCTCTTCCCATCCGGTTCCCCCGAGACCCTCTACTTGTGGTTGGGCTCAGCGCCAAATATATAGCGGGGGATGAACAATTTTGAGGAGGGCAAATCAGCAGCTACTTGGCAGCGAAAAAAAATGGGGGCCCAAAATCCCCTGCTTCTTGCCGTAGGTGGCAATTATAGTTGGTTTTGGGGTGGGGTGGGAGGTCATGTTTTGAGGTGGTCAAAAATTGGGTTTCCCAAAACCCGGTTTATGAGGACAGGGGTGACGATGAAAAAACCCAAATTTGATGTTTATGTAGCCGAACCCCCAAATTGGGGCCCGGGGTGGGGAAGGGGTTATCATCCCTCAGGAGGGGAGGTCGTAGCGCGTTGGGTCAGGCAGCGGCGCACACCAAACAAGTGGGTTGGGGTGGCCGGTGAGGGGAGGCGGATAGCAGCAGTGTTTTGGGGCGGGGCCAAGCGGCCACGGGGGGAAAAAACCCGGTTTGCCCGATCCGGAAAAGTAGCAGCACAGGGGCCCAGCGAGGGGAGTGGGGGGGCAGTAGCACTCCCGTGCAAAAAGCCGTTGGCCCGGGAAAATCCGATTTCGACCGGGGGGGCAGTTCTTTGCTAAAACACCCCGGGGGAGGCCGAATATGGGTATTTTGTTTTTAAACTGAAGCGAAAAAAAGTGAAGCGGGGCCAGGGGCAAAAAAAAAAAATTTTGGGGACCCGGCCCCCGCGTTTAACAAAATTTCAGGTCACCATTCCGGGGGGCGCTGGGGGGAAAGTGGCTAAAATGTGGTGGTCCATCCCGCCGCCGCAGAAAAAAGCAGCAAACAGCAGGAAAATGCCCCCGTGGCAACCCCATGCCTTTTTAAAAACCAAAATCAAGGCTCCACCAAACCCCGCGAAGGGGCTTTTTTCTCTTTGAAAATTTACTCCGGGGCCAGATGCTCTCCTGCTCCTCCCCTATCATTGGGCGAGCAGTCGTTTTCGCAGGCGGGTTGCAAAAAAGACCCAAAAGTATGCGTTCCCCAAACCCTCCTAAAAGGTGAAGCAGCTGACCGTGTCCTTCCAAGTTTTTGGTACTGCAGTCCCTCCCTTTTCCCAAAATGGTGGACTCTGCACCGTTCAGAGAATAATGGTTTTGTCCCGAGCCGAGAGGGAGAGTTTCAAAGCCGTAATTTTTTTTCCCCAAAAGGCAGTACCAGCGCTTCATAAAATGTAAAACAGAAGGGGGGGCCAGTCTTTGAGCTTTCGGTTTGTTCCGGGGTGCCGGCGCGCGGACGTCTGAGTGTAATACGGTCAGGGCCAGACTGCCCTTTACGGCCACGGGGTGAATGTGCTTCGGCCCAGGCACCCAAAATTTGGACAGGGACGCCGTTTTTCCCCTCCACGTGTCAAATGCGGCCTGCCCCATGCCGCCCTCCTCCTCCCCACATCTCAGCCTCCAAAATACTGCCCCATCATCCCAAAATGTGTAGGGCAGCGGTGCACGCAGTTCTACCCCTGGTTGCCTCGGGGAACGAAGTCACACAGGGGGAATGCCCGCGTCATGCAGCAAGAAATCGTGTGTGGTTTCTCCGGCAAACTGCAAATCGGAACCATGGGGGAGGAAATGGGGGGAACATTGTGTCGCGCTGCCCCGAGGAGGGATGGTAAATGGCCCTGCAGGGCGCATGTGTTCAATCTGGTTGTGAAAAGGTTCCTGAAGTCTTCACCGATCTTCAGAAAATTCTGAAAAGGCCAGGAAACTGCTGCATTCATCCATTCCCACAAAACCGGAAACCCTCCTCGAGTTGCAGCGGCAGACGGCCTCCCCAAACCCTGATATGCGAGTTTTTCCCCCCGTTGGAATTCCAGCCTGCACTGTTGGGGCCCACTTTTGGGCAGAGAAAGGCCATTTAAAGTTTTTGATGACCGGCGGACAGGAGTACTCCCCCTTTTAACTTTGATGTCAGCCAGTGGCGCTCAGCGTGACACCTGCCCTTTTTGAGGCATTCGAAGAGGCCCCGTTATTTATCAAATTGCAGGTACGGGGATGAAAAATGTCAATTCCACTGCTTCATGTCCCCGGGCAGATGCTGAAAAAACTGTCTGGGCAGGGAGGAGACGTGGCGACTACATTGTGGCCAATGAGTCCCGGGGGGGACTGAAATGGAGAAGGAGGAGGAGGGGAGGACATTTGGGGCGAAGATTTTTTGGTGAAAGATTTATTTTTTACCGGGGACAAGAGAGGAGGAGAGGACAGTGGAGGGGTAGATGGAGATGGGAAGACGAGGCAGATACCCGCAAACCGTGGAGTATACAGTGGAGATGGAGGCAGGGGTCCCCCCGGAGTCCTTGTGCGATGGCCCTGCAGCTGCTGATTTGCCTGGCTAGTGACAGCCAAAAAAGTCACATCCGGCAGAGGGATGACTTCTGGGTCTCCCCCCTTTGGGTGTACCGGTCCTGGGGGGTTTTTCCCAGCTTTGAGAGGGAGGCAAACTCAAAAACTTGGGAATCCTCCGTAGTCGTGGCGCTGCCCTATGGGGGCCGTCCCTCCTTGAAAGGGCTGCCGGGGGGTTCTTCGGTCACGTACTACTGCCGCGGCTGCCCGGGGGAAAGGGGGGGGGTCGGGCAGTACCAGCCCATCAGCAGCAACTAAGTTGGAGTACGTGAGCTTCCTTTTACCGCCTAGTGAGGAGGGCAGTCGCCAGCAGAGCAGCAGGACCTGAGTGACCGATCCAAAAGGTGGTGGCCTACTTGGAAGCCTCTGCCACCCCGTTAGAGATCGTGGACTACTGGGCAGCCAAACTGGGTTGTGGCCGGGAAACTTTCTAGTTTGCAGTGGAGAAAGCTGTCCTGCCCGGCGTAGTGTGGATCAGAGCGGGTGTTCAGTGCGGGGGGGGGGCCCATCGTTCCCCCAAGGAAAACCCCGTTTTTTTCCACGGGAACTTTTAAAAACCGATGCCCTTTTGGGTTAAAGATGAATCAGGCGTGGATGGGCCCAAAAGTTTTTCCACACACCAATGCCTTAGGCTTTCAGAATACTCAGCCATGACGCTCCCCCAAACTGTGAGAAATGATTCTGGGTTTCCCAAAATTTTACCTGCCTCAGCATATTTGATGCCCCCAACCGCCTGATGCCAAAACTTCTGTTTAAAAGGTTTCTCCACCCTCCCCACCAACCTTTCTTTCCCCCCCCCCCCCCCCCCCCCCCGGGATTGGTATTCCCCCCCCCCACCCCCCAACACTCGGGTCATTGTCCCATTGTTCTGACCTCATGCTGTGCTGGGCTGTGCTATTGACCTACATACTGTGTCTTTCCCCCCACTCTGTGGCCTACTCCTGTTTTTGCCCCCTCCGGGAATGTCATTGTCCCACTTTTTCTGACCTCATGCTGCTGCTGTGGTGCGGGCCGTAAACCTACACACTGTGCCCTTTTTTGCCACTGTCTGGACCTTTTGGCTGGGTTGTGGTGTTTCCCGTGACCTACACACTGTTTCTTTTGACCACTGTTTGACCCCAATGATTGCTTCTGTGGCTGCGGGCCCGGGGCCCTCCCACACTGTTTTTTGGTGCCACTGCCCTGACCTATGCTGTGCTGTGGGCCTGTTCCCGTGACCAAACACACTGTGTAAATTGGGGCCCATTTGTCTGCCCCAAAAGCTGCTGTTTGTGGCTGTTTGCTGTGACCTAAACACTTTTGCCCATTGGGCCACTTTTATGCCCTTCCATGTTTGCGGTTGTGGTGTTTGCCGTGCCCACACACTGTGTCTTTTGTCCCAAACTTTTCTGACCCTCATGTGCTGCTGTGGCTGCGCCGGTGCCCTTTCACACTTGTGCCCATTGTCCCCAATGTTGCCCTCATGCTGCCTGTGGGGCTGCTCCCGTGCCCCTTACCCCAACCCCGTAAATTGTGCCACTGTCTGACCTCATGCTCCCTGCTGGGCTGCTGCCATGACCTAAAATTACTGTGTATTGCCCCCACTCTGTGGATACTCCTGTTTTTCCCAAACCCCCAAAAATGTCATTTTTGCCACGGGCCCTGCCTCTTTGGTTTGCTGCATGTGGCTGCTCCCCGTAAACCATCCCCACTGTGTCTTTTTCCACTGTCTGCCCTATGTGTGTTGTGGGCTGGGGGGCCCGTGACCTAACCACTGTGTCATTGTGCCACTGTTAAACCTCAGGGTTTTCCCTTGTGGTTCCCTGCCTTTGGCCCTACCCAACTGTTTCATTGTCCCACTGTTGCCTTCATGCTGTTTGCTGTGGCTGCTCCCGGGTGACCAAACCACTGGGGTCATTTTTCCCACGGGTTTTAAAAACCCTCATGTTTGTTTCTGTGGCTGTTTGCTGTGCCCTACACACTTTTTGTCTTGTGCCACGGGTCGGGACCTCAGGCTGCTGTTGTGGCTGCTCCCGTGCCCTTACAAAAACTTGTTCATTGTGCCCCCTGTCTAACCTCATGTTTGCTGCTGTGGGCTCCCTCCCTGACCTACACACTGTGTCATTTTTGCCACTGTCTGACCCCCTTGCTGCTGTGTGGTTTGCTGCCGTGACCTACACACTCTGTAAATTGTGCCCCCCTGCTGACCTCATCTGCTGCTGGCCGTTCCCGTGACCTACAAAACTTGTCATTGTCCCTTTCTGGGGCCCCTACTCTTTTTTTTTGCCCCCTTTCCAGAAGGTCTTTGGGGCCCACTGTCTGCCCTTTCTTTGCGGGTTTGGCTGGGGCTGTGCCGTAAACCTAAAAAACTGTGTCAATTGTGCCACTTTTTCTGACCTCTTGCTACTGCCGTGCCCTAACACGGGTTCAGGCCCCCACTCTGTGGCCTATCTGTTTTTGCCCCTTTCCAGAATGTCATTGTCCCCACTGCCCTGACCTCTTTCTGTGCTGTGGTTTGCCCCCTTTTGACCTCCCACACTCTGTCTTGTCCCCACTGTTGCCCTCATGCTACTCCCAAGTGACCTCCCAAACTGTTTGGCGGGGTTTTTGCCACTGTTAAATCATGCTGCTGCTTTTTGTCTGCTGCCGTGACCTACCCCACGTGTCATTGTGCCACTTTTCTAAACCCTCATGTTTGCTGCTGGGGGCTGTGCCGGGACCTCCACACTGGGGTTCATTGCCCCCACTCTTTGGCCTCCCCCCTTTTTTTTTTTTGCCCCCCCCTCCACAATGTGATTGTGCCACTGTCTGGCTCATGCGGGCTTTTTGTGGTGCTCCCCCGTAAATACAACTGTGTCATTCCCCCGACTCTGTGGCTGCTCCTGTTTTTTCCCCCTCCAAAATTGTGTTTGTCCCAATGTCTGACCTCATTTTGTTGCTGCTTGTGGTTTTTTTCCCCGGTGCCCTACCACTCTGTCATTGGTCCCATTTGGTCTACCTCTTTGCGGGCTGCTGTGGCTGCTGCCTTGACCTACACACTGTTTTCATTGGGCCACTTTTCTGACCCCATTGTGGGGCTGTGGCTGCCCGTGCTACACACTGTAAAAATTGCCCCACTCTGTGGCCTACTACTGTTTTTGCCACCCCCCGAATGCATTGTGCCACTGTTAAACCTTTCATGCTGTGCTGGGGGCTGCTCCCCGGGGACTTCACATGTGTCATTGTGCCCCCTGTCTGACCTCATGTGTCTGGGGCTTGGGGCTGGGTCTTTGACCCCCAAAATGTGTCATTGCCCCAAATCTGGGGCCCTACTCCCTCTTTTTGCCACCCCCAAGGGGAATTTCTTTGGGGCCACTGTTGACCTCATCTGCTTGCTGTGGCTGTGCCGGGGGAACCTACACACTGTGTCTTTCCCAACTGTCTGACCCCCCTGCTGCTGCTTGTGGCTGCTCCCGTAAGACCCCCCTTTTATCAATGTCCCACTTTTGGCCTACTCCTTTTTTTGGGCCCCCCCCCAGAATGTGTTTGTCCCAATACCGGGCCCTTTCATGCTGCTGCTGGGGGGGGTGTTTCCCGTGACCCCCAAAACTGTGTAAATTGCCCCAACCCCTGGGGCCCCTACCCCTTTTTTTCCCACCCCAAAATTGTCATTATCCCAAATGTTTGCCCTTCATGCTGCTACTGGGTGTGCCAGTAAACCTACAAAATGTGTCTTTGGGTGCTTTTGTCTAAACCCATGTGCTGTGTTGCTGCTCCCCGTGCCTAAACACTGTGTCATTGTCCCCTCTGTGGCCTACTCCTTTTTTTTTGCCCCCTCCAGAAGTAAATTGTGCCACTGTCTGACCTAAATTGCTGCACCCTGTGGCTGTGCCGAAAACCCTACCCCTTGTTTCTTTTGTCCCACTCTGGGGCCCATTTCCTTTTTTGCCCTCCGGGTTTGTTCATTCCCAGTGGTCACCCTTTTGGCTTCTCCCACCTTGCCTGTGCGCTGCGGATTTTGGGGCCTTACTGCTTTTCCCCCGGGGAGGGTTTTTTCCACCGTAAACTTTTGGGGGAAACGTGAAGCAAAACGCAACAGATGTTCCGTTAAATAAATCAGAAGGTCTCCATTTCCTGATTTTACTCTCTATTTGGGTGGGTGGGGGAAAAGTGCTGGTTTTGTTTTGTACCGGGGTCCGGGGAGGGGGGCCCCACCCAGAAAATGTTGTTTTTTTGGAGGGCCCTTAAATTTGCGGGGGATCATTTTGGGGGAAAATGGGCAAAACCAAGCATTTCATGTGAGAGATCGACCCTTTGTTTTCCCCAAGCCGGGGGCGGGGGGGCCTAGCAAATTGATCTTCCTTTTTTTCCCTCCTCCGCCTCAAATTCGCGCCAACCTTTTTCCCAAAGGGAAAGGGGAAAACGCCCGGGAACGTCGGTGTCTAGGATACCCCCTTTCCTTTCTTCCTCCGCTGCCTCGGCAAGCTTCAACGAGCCCTGACTTGCCTGAGATGATGCCCCCCTAGAGCTGATGCGCCACCTTCCCACTTGCTCGGGAAACCCCGAACCACTGCCTAATGAAGCCCCGTGAAATTGGGGAAATGAGGGCCTTGGGTTTTGGCCCAGAGAAAAAGACCCCATGTCCGTCTGTGTCCGTCTCCCCCTCCTTGGGCTGGCGGGGCCCCTGTTGTTTCAGAGTGTCCAAGATCTTTCCCAGAAAAAAGGGAGCACCCCCAATGCTCTCCCTGAAAAGGGCTTTTTTCCGCACTGACCTTTTGGGGGCCCTTCTTAAAAACCCTGGAAAGGGGGGTGCAGAGGGCTTTTCCCCCCTCCTCCACTCTGGGTGGTCAACACCCCGAGGTCCGCACCGCTGCTTGTAAGGCCACCCTGTCACTTCGTACTGCGTAATGGATTGCGCTGCTGCCAAAATCGGGGGAGCATGGGGAGGGTGGAATTCCAGCGTGTTGCCACTTTTAAAAAATTTGGAGGGTTTGGGAAGGGGGTGGCCAAGCTGACGCTGAAGCAGCCAGGGGGGGAACAAAAGGGGTGGAAGGGGGAAAAAATTTCGAACTTGATTTCGAGCCTTTTCAGAGGCAGTCCAGCCCCCGGGTAGCTTTTTAGAAATTTCTGGAGGGCCAAGGTTAATGACATGTGCCAGGCAAGTGTTTGGCCCCCCACCCCTACCATTTTAAAAGGGGGGGGCCAGCAAAATTTCTCCCGTTATCGAAAAACCCAACCTTCCCCTGGCCCCCAATGTTTTGGCCCCAGCCAGCGCTCGGTCTCTTTGCGGAAAACCCGCCCACTCCTGACCTTTTGTGTGGACGGTCTCCAAAAAGATTAATTTCAACCGGCCCGGGTTTCTCTGGGCACGTGATGCCACCAGGGGAAACCTTGGGGGAAAGAACCCTGCCCCATCCCTGGGGTTTTTAAGACCCGTGCGCCAACCCGAGACCCACCGTAACCCCCGAGCATCCCCCCCAGTAAACCCAGGGGAGTTGTAAACGGGAGATATAGGGGCCTTTTTTCCCGTGTTTTACTAGTCCATGTGTCGGTGGTCCAATGGCCCTTTTCCCGGGCGAAAGATGCGGGAAAAGGGCCCTTGAAATTTTAGAGACCGTGGCGGGCCCAAAGGGCAGGGACGGTTTTTGGGCCCAAAGAAAAAAGGGCTGCTCGGCATTGGTATTGGGGGCGGGGAAGGGGGGCCATGACTGGCAAACCCATCTGGTCCACCAGACAAAAAGGCAAATTTTCCCAAAGGGCCCAAAACCCTGGCAATGCCGACATTCAGGCTTTTGGTTTGAGAGGGGTTTGGGTTTTTGTTTCTTTGCCCCCAAAACCCTGGAAAAAGGGAAGGTGGTGCTAGCTGGCCGTGTACGGCGTGAAGGTAAATAAAAACCTGGTGGAAGGGAAAAAGGTAGGATGGGTCTCTGGTGGTGCTGGGGGTTTTATGGGGCGGTGGGGGTTTAAAGCGGAGGCTGATCCTCGATCAGGGCTCTGAGAGACATGGGCAGCTGGGAAACCCCTTGGGGGTTTGGCGGGGGGGGGCCCGGGAGACAGGGGGGTGTGACAGTGGTTGGGGGCCCCGGGGCGTCGGTTGGCCTTTTTTGGCCAATTTGGGGCCCCTCCATTTCAATCTTGCTTTCGCTGCATGTGACTAGACATGTTGGTGGGGGTTTAAAACCAAAAGGGGTTCTTGCCTCAAATTTAATGGGGTTTACGGAAAAGGCGGGCATATGACATCCCCTGGGTGAATCAGGGGCTTGCTAAAAGAAGGCCCGGGCTTGAGAGGCCCGGAAACCTTTTTGACAGCGATAAGCGAGGAAGGGGTTTGCGCGGGCCCCCCCCCCCTGGCTGGGGGAAAATCTTATCACCCGGACTTCTGCGCCCGCCCTCCCCCTTTTTGAGGGGGAAACCCCTTTCTGACCAAACCCCATCGTTTTTCCTCCTGCCCAGTGATGAAGCGCTCGCAAGAAAATTTTCGGCTGAAAAAAAAACCACGTTGGATCCGAAATGTCGTCATAAATCTTAAATTCAACACAGGTAAATTGTCTTTCCGGGAATTCTGCTTCCAGGAAGGGGGGGCTACAAGAAAGAGGGGACTGAAAGGCGTTCCCAAAACTCCCCCGGGTTTTTTAAAACGATTGACCGGCTTCCTTCTCCTCCTCTGATGGCATAAAGAAAACTGGGCGTCGAGCAGAGAAAAATCATCCTTTTTGGCCTTTTTGATTTTTTTAAAATCCCTTTTGGGCCCCCAAACGCATTTTGTCTAAAAGAGGTCTTCGAAAATGGTTTTAACCAGTGGTGGGTACCGATTTTAAATTTGGGTGTGTCATTTTTGGGACGGGTTTTCGGGGTTGAGGGTGATGAGGGCATTAGGGGCCCGTGACTAGGAGGCCCGAGGGG
Source organism: Phyllomedusa bahiana (assembly GCA_025379985.1). Taxonomy (NCBI): domain Eukaryota; kingdom Metazoa; phylum Chordata; class Amphibia; order Anura; family Hylidae; genus Phyllomedusa; species Phyllomedusa bahiana. The sequence continues at coordinate 61,165 of JAODAL010015168.1, read as the reverse complement.
GGGTAAGGGACTGCTGGATGCAGGTTGCTTTAAACCCAAATAAAAGGCCAGATTGGCGACGCTTTTCCCGTTCTGGTTTTCCGGGCCCTGACCCCAACGTTTGGACAGGCCTGACGGCCCTGCAACTGACGATCCTGGCATGCGTGTTGTCGGGCCCGCACTGGAAGGAGCCCCCTTTTCTTGTACCTCTTCCTCCCCCGTCCTACCCCCCTCTTTGCTCGTTACCCCTGAATTTTTCTCCTGTTCCCGGAAAAATAGAAAAATTTTAGAAAATATGGAAGAGGGGTTTTTGGAAAAATCTCTTATTAAAAAACGGCAAATAAAAAGCTATTCTCAAATCCCTCAAATCCCAAAAAAAAATTTCTGGATTCAAATATAACTGAAACATAGAACTATGAAAAAAACTGGTGCGCCAAAAGGGAAAAAAAAGTTTTTCTGAAAAGTATTCGGATTTAAAAAAGGTATTTTTTGGCACCTATCAATTCACCTTTGGGGGCTTCAAAAAATTTCTGGGGTTCCCAAAATTTAATTTCAAAATAGATTTTATCAACAAAGTGGCCTGCCCCCAAAGTGAAAAAACACGTATCTGGAAAAAGTAAATTTGGAAAAATAAAAAGGGTTTTTTTTTGGGACCCATAAAAATTTACCTTTGGGAACTACCCCAATTTTCGCATTCAAATTTAACTGAAAGGGGGGCTCTATCAACCCCAAAACTGGGGCTGGGCAAAAATGCAAAAAACACGTATCGGGAAAGTATTCGGATTAATTTTAAAAAGGGATTTTTTGGGGACCCCCATCAATTCACCTGTGCTAACTACACAATTGTGGGGTTCAAAAATTTAAATTTCAAGGTGGCTCTATCATCAAATCTGGAATGGGCAAAAGTGCCCAAAAAAACACGTTTTTGTAATTATTGGATAATAAAGGTATTTTTGGACCTTTCAATTTACCTGTGGTGACACAAAAATTTCTGCATTCACATTTAAAAATGCAAAGGGGCCTCAATGAACAAAACTGTAGTGCGCCCCCAAAATAAAAAAACACGTTATCTGTAAAAGTTTCGGATAATTTAAAAAGGAAATTTTTTTACACCATTAAAATTTACCTGTGGTAACTACACCCAAATTTCTGGATTCAAATTTAAAATGCCAAAAGGGGGCTTTTCAACAAATCTGGGGCCCGGGGAAAAGTGCAAAAAAAAACGTATCTGTAATGTTTTTCGGATAATTTAAAAAATAATTTTTGGCACCCTTTTTAAATTTACCTGTGGTGAAATACAAAATTGCCCGCATTCACATTTAAGTGCAAGGTGCCTTTAATGAACCCAAAAATGTAGTGCGCCCAAAAATAAAAAAACCCAAAAAGTATTTTAATTTTATTCGGGTAAAAAAAGGTATTTTTTGACCCCCTATTTAAATTCCCTGTGGTTAAAAAAACAATTGCTGGTTCAAATTTAACTGCAAGGTGGCTCTATAACAAATTGGGACTGGGCAAAAAATGCAAAAAACACGTAAACTTAAAGGGATTGGGTTTAATTAAAAAAAGGGATTTTTGGCCAAACCCATCAAAATTTTCCCCGTGGTAACTACACAATTGCTGGATTCAAATTTAACTTTCAAGGTGGCTTTTTCAACAAATTGGGGCTGGGCAAAAGTGCAAAAAAAACGTTTTTGTAATGTATTTGGGATAAAAAAGGTATTTTTTGGGACCTTTTTTAAATTTACCGGGGGTGGGCTACACAAATTTCTGGATTCACCCTTTAAGGGGGCGGTGTGTTAAAAGAAAAAAAGCTTTTAGGCGCCCAAAATTTAAAAAAAAAGTATCTGAAAAATTTTTTCGGTAATTTCAAGGTATTTTTGGCACCTTTTTAATTTTACCTGTGGTGACTACAAAATTGCAAATATTCACATTTAAGTGCAAGGGGGCCCCAATGAACAAAGCTTTTAGTGCCCCCAAAAATAAAAAAAAATTGTATTGTAATTTTATTCGGATAATAAAAGGTATTTTTTTTTGGGACCTTCAAAATTTACCTGTGGTAACTACAAAAATTGCTTGGGGTTCAAATAAACTTTCAAAAAGGGGGCTCTATCAACAAAACTGGACTGGGCAAAAGTGCAAAAAACCGTATCTGTAATTTTTTTCGGTAAATAAAAAAGGGATTTTTTTTTGGGGGCCCTTTTAATTAACCCGTGGTGACTACAAAATTGCTGCATTTCCCTTTAAAATGCAAGGGCCCCCAATTTTAAAAAAAGCTGTACTGCGCCAAAGTCAAAAAATTTCGTACGGGAATGTATTCGGATAATTTAAAAAGGGATTTTTGGACCTTTCAATTCACCTTTTTGGTGACTAAAAATTTTCTGCATTCAACTTTTTAAATGCAAGGTGCCTCAATGAACAAAAAACTGGGGTGGGCAAAAGTGCAAAAAAAACGTTTCTTTTAATGTTTTCGGATAATACAAGGTATTTTTTGGGGACCTATCAAAAATGTGCTGGGCTACAAATTGCGGGGTTTTTTTTTAACTGCAAAGGGGGGATATTTGAACCCAAAAGGGGGAATGGGCAAAATTTTAAAATGAACCCCCTATCTGAAAAAGTTTAAAGATAAATTTTTAAAGGGGGGTTTTGCATCTAACAAAGGGACCCGGAGTTACTTGAAAAGATGTGTATCCTAAATTTTAAATTCAGGCCCGCCCAATATCCGGAAATTTTTCAATGAAAAAATGTTAATAATAAAAACTATTGCAGTGCAATGTCTACACGAAGTCCTGGTGGGAAATTTATCCCGTATTCTTTAAGGTTTTCTGTGTTCGCCCGCGGGCCCCCCCTCCACCCGCTCCCTCCGTGCTTTTTCGCGGTAGATGCTCCTTTAAAATTCTCTACCTAAAATACATAAAAAATTTTCCAAAACTCTAATCTAAAAAAAGTTGTAAGGGGTACAGCTAAAAAGTTGAGCTTTCTCTTTTTTGAAAAAAAAAAAAAAAAAAAAAAAAAAAAAAAAAAAAAAAAAAATTTGATTTTAAATTTTGTTTAGCTGTTTGGACCAAGCCCGAGCGCAAGGGCCTTCTTTCTCTGGGGCGTGAGGACACTGAAGTGAAAAGGGGAAAGGGGTTTTTCTATGTTTAAAAAGGGGTCATGTTTATTTTTCCAAACCCAAAACGCAAAACCCTACACATCCCAGTCATGCGTCGCCCCACACATCTCACCCTGCTCTTTTCTGGGAAGCTGATTTGTGGCCGCCAAAATGCAGGAAGCGCCGAAAAAGGCGCGATCTTAATAGAGGATGAAAAGATTTCGGGTCAACTAAAAATTTCGATCAACATAAAAACTGTGCCGATTTCAACTTTGTCGATAATAATCGCTCAACACTATTCATCACTCCTCACAAGGTCCCAGATTGTTTATTTCTTGACCTGTTGTAAATGACTTCTCTGCTTATAGTGCATCTTGTTATTTTTAAAGATTCTAAGATCATTTGAAGGTCCATGTCTTTTGTGTATACAGTCTGTGAATTTTCAGTTTCTTGTATAACATCATGTCTGATGAAGAGATCTAGTACTCTGGAGAGCTTACCAGCAAATATACTCACCCTGTAAAGGGTATTGCCTGATTTCTTCACTCTTCTACTACTTTCTATGGCTAACATTTTACAACATTATACTACTATTTTCTACACAGTGAAGAAGAATGCTTTTTTAACACGGGGCACTAGGATTTCTTAGTTTTCCTGTTAAACAAGTTTAAAATACAAAGACATTTTTTTACATAAAGGATCTGCATGCATGGTAATTCCTTAGACTACACTGGTTGTCATGTCCCTAGTTATTGAGTCAGAACAATAGTGTTTGAAATTTCTATAGGTAAATAAGGAGAACCAAATCAAACAAATGAGTCAAAAACATTACATACATATACATACAGGAAATTAATGCTCACATGGTAAACCCACATGAGGAAACTCACATGGTAGTGAGTTGCAAAAGTATATAAACCTTTGCTTTCAGTATCTGGTATGATCCCCTTGTACAGTAATAACTGAATCTTAACATATCTAGTTATTGTTGATTAGACAGCTTGGAGAAAGTTTAACCCAATTCTCCATACAAATCCGCTTCAGCTCTGTTATGTTGGTGGGTTTCCTCCCTTGAATTGCTCACTTCAGATTCCGAAATAAACACTTTACTTAAACTCTGAAATAAAATAAAAAATCTGCTAAAAAGGCTACTATCTCCTCCTGGTGTCACATGACAATACTTCATTGGGTGTCTGTCAGGGTGTGTGCTCCCAGCCTCTGGCAATGACCTTCAATACCTGTGATAGATGCAGTCTGGCTATACAGACACTGGCGGGGGACCAAAGAAGCATTGCCTTGGGAGTGTCAAGGTAGGTAAGTATAATGTTCTTATAGTGTATTTTACTTGATCAGCTGTTTCAGCTAGGGTCTTGGCTCCCTGTCTCACTCGTTCATCTGGGCAGCATGACGACTCAGTGGTTAACACAGTTGCCTTCCAGTCCTAGGCTCCAATTCCACCATGGACAATACCCACAAGAAGTTTGTATGTTCTTCCCGTGTTTTCGTGGGCTTTCTCAGGTTTCACTAACATTCCAAAAACATACTGATACATTTATTTTGACCGTTAAATTTTGATCTGCAATGGAGACAGGGACCAATGTGAATGATGACAATTCCTGTCATGCACTTTGGATTATAACAGCATGATATAAATGAGTAAAATAAATCTGTATGTGGGATACATAAGGAAAACTGGAATTCTTATGTGGGAATATACACTTAAAAGCAGAAAATGAGTCACGAGGGGTGCACCTTAGGGTAATTTAGTGGGTACTGGCTGTACAGTAGTAGAATGTGATGAAGCAGGACTTACGTCAGCTTTAGTTTTGATCAGTTATTTCCTACATGTTTCTTCTTGCTTACCTTTTTAGACTGCAAGTTCATGCTTAACCAGTATTTGTTATTATTTTTCTAGCACTTTGCTAATACCAAGTTATGGGCTGTACAGATTTTGTTTTTTCTGGATTGTCAGAGGCATACTCCAGGACTATATGTCGGTCATTAACTATTGTAGAAAAATGTATACTGCACAATGGTACACAGAAAAGCGTAGTAGGTCACACTTCTCTGTCCAGTAGAAAATAATAATAATAATAATAGTAATCTTGATTTATATAGCGCCAACATATTCCGGATTACTTTACAATGTAGAGGGTATAGGAACAGACATTACACATTTAAAAGTACTTACAAATGAGACACAAGGTGTGAGGGCCCTGCTCACGAGAGCTTACAATCTATTAGGGTGTATGGGTGAGATCAGGGCCATTCCTAGGGGCGGGCAGGGCGGGGGGCGGCCCGGGGCGCCGAGGCTCCGCTCACCTGAGTGGGACGCCGAGGCCGCCCGTCCTGCCCGCCCGGAGGAACGCCCCTGACTCGCCAGCAGCTGCCAGTACAGGGGAGGAGGCGGGACGTATCGTTCCCGTCCTGACTACTCCCCTATATCAGCGTCGCAGGGGGCGCACAGCTTTCACCGCGCCCCCTGTGACGCTGCGTCCCCTCGGCGGCAGAGGCAGCTCTGCCGCCGAGGAGATCCCTGGGAGCTGCGTGCAGCGTAAGCAGCGTGATGACATCACGCTGCTTACACCGCTCAGTAGCTCCTGGAGCCGGACGCAGGGACCGAGGTCTGGTGAGTAATTTTTTTTTATTTTATTAATTACAGGGGGGACATCACTGGCTACAGGGGGCATCACTGGCTACAAGGGGGGGGGCATCACTGGCTACAGTGGGGGGCATCACTGGCTACAAGGGGGCATCACTGGCTATATGGGGGGGCATCACTTGCTACAGGGGCATCACTGGCTATAAGAGGGGCATCTACTGGCTTACAGGGGGCACCACTGGCTATAAGAGGGGGCATCACTGGCTACAGGGGGCATCACTGGCTACAATGGGGACATCACTGGCTACAATGGGGGTCATCACTGGCTACAATGGGGGTCATCACTGGCTACAATGGGGGTCATCACTGGCTACAGGGGGCATCACTGGCTACAAGGGGGCATCACTGGCTACAAGGGGGGGCATCACTGGCTACAGGAGGGCATCACTGGCTACAGGGGGCCTCACTGCTACAAGGGGGGCATCACTGGCTACAAGGGGGGCATCACTGGCTACAGGGGGCATCACTGGCTACAGGGGCATCACTGGCTACAAGGGGGCATCACTGGCTACAATGGGGGTCATCACTGGCTACAGGGGGCATCACTGGCTACAAGGGGGCATCACTGGCTACAAGGGGGGCATCACTGGCTACAAGGGGGACATCACTGGCTACAGGGGGCATCACTGGCTACAAGGGGGGGCATCACTGGCTACAAGGGGGGGCATCACTGGCTACAAGGGGGGCATCACTGGCTACAGGGGGCATCACTGGCTACAGGGGGCATCACTGGCTACAAGAGGGGCATCACTGGCTACAGGGGGCATCACTGGCTACAGGGGGCATCACTGGCTATAAGAGGGGCATCACTGGCTACAGGGGTCATCACTGGCTACAAGGGGGGGGGCATCACTGGCTACAGGGGGGGTCATCACTGGCTACAGGGGGCATCACAGAAGAACAATCCGGATTGAGCACAGCAGTGCGCCGCAAACGAATCTTCCACCCGGTAACTTGTATAGAACACTCACTTTATTAGCAAAATTAAAAGACAGCAAACTGACACAGGGCACGTAGTTATCTTGACTAACGCGTTTCGGGCTAATAAGCCCTTGTTCACAGTAAATTTCATAATAATGCCGTCATATTTAAAACAAATGACAACCAATAAAATTCCACGTTAACTGCACGTGACTCGGATAGATTAGGGGCCGGAACCCTGGAACAGAAAACAGGTACACGGGAATCTGCATGGGGTAAACAGCTTACATATTATATTTGCCTAGATACTAAATAGAACCCTTAGACAATGGGCAATGTATAAATAACCACCATACATGGTAAACTCAATGTATATAAAGAAGATCAGTGCGGTAGTTCATGGGCAAGCTATATACTCAATGGCATAATATTTAAAGCTAGATAAGTTCCCTTGATGGCACTCAGTAAAGTGTCTAGCGGCTTTTACTGATACCAAAAATCTAAGTAATTATAAGATCAACCATTTCCTCAATTGCAATAGTAATCATGTCATCTATGTTATAGAATGTACGAGCTGCCAGAAAAAGTATGTAGGCAGCACGATACGGAAGCTAAAAACGCGCATTGCTGAACATGTTCTCTCTCTTAAAAATCAACAGGAGCAGGCATCGGGAGCCGCTAGACACTTTGAGTGTCATCAAGGGAACTTGTCCAGCTAAATATTATGCCATTGAGTACATAGCTTGCCCGTACCGGGGTGGGAACTGGGTAAAAAAACTAAGACAGAAAGAAACGTTCAGGATCCTGAAGCTGGGTACACGCATACCGGAGGGCATGAACTACCGCACTGATCTTCTTTATATACATTGAGTTTACTATGTATGGTGGTTATTTGTACGTTGCCCATTGTTTAAGGGTTCTATATAGTATCTAGGCAAATATAATATGTAAGCTGTTTACCACTTGCAGATTCCCGTGTACCTGTTTTCTGTTCCAGGGTTCCGGCCCCTAATCTATCCGAGTCATGTGCAGTTAACTTGGAATTTTATTGGTTGCCATTTGTTTTAAATATGACGGCATTATTTAGAAAATTTACTGTGAACAAGGGCTCATTAGCCCGAAACGCGTTACTCAAGATAACTACGTGCCCTGTGTCAGTTTGCTGTCTTTTAATTTTGTTAATAAAGTGAGTGTTCTATACAAGTTACCGGGTAGAAAATTTTGTTTGCGGCGCACTGCTGTGCTCAAGCCGGATTGTTCTTCTGTTACGCCCTTGTTTGGTATGCTGTCTGGCCGGCAGCGAGCCCGGTCGGTATCCACTCCATACCTGAGGTCTGCAAGGACTGACTGTCGTCTCATAGGAGGTGAGCCACGATTCTATATGATTTTGCGTGTCTGTACAGGGGGCATCACTGGCTACAGGGGGCATCACTGGCTACAAGGTGGGCATCACTGGCTACAATGGGGTGCATCACTGGCTACAATGGGGGGCATCACTGGCTACAGGGGGCATCTACTGGCTACAGGGGGCATCACTGGCTACAGGGGCATCACTGGCTATAAGAGGGGCATCACTGGGTACAGGGGGCATCTACTGGCTACAGGTGGTCATCACTGGCTACAGGAGGACATCACTGGCTACAGGGGGCATCTACTGGCTACAGGAGGACATCACTGGCTACAGGGGGCATCACTGGCTATAAGAGAGGCTTCACTGGCTACAGGGGGCATCTACTGGCTACAGGGGGCATCACTGGCTACAGGGGCATCACTGGCTATAAGAGGGGCATCACTGGCTACAGGGGGCATCACTGGCTACAGGGGGCATAACTGGCTACAGGGGGGCATCACTGGCTACAGGGGGGACCTCACTGGCTACAGGGGGCATCACTGGCTACAGGGGGGAATTACTGGCTACAGGGGGCATCTACTGGCTGCAGGGGGCATCTACTGGCTACAGGGGGGCATCACTGGCTACAAGGGGGACATCTACTGGCTACAAGGGGGACATCTACTGGCTACAAGGGGGACATCACTGGCTACAGGGGGGCATCACTGGCTACAGGGGGGCATCAACTGGCTATAGGGGGCTACTACCTGGCTATAGGGGGCATATTACATGGCTACCATATGAAGTGCTATAGATGGGCAGTTTGTATAGAGATAGGAATTGGTAGAGAAGTGATGATAAAGTGAGGAGTCTTAAGATATTTGTTTTGTACATTTTACAGTGAAGAGTCAGGAGTAGTCTTCATGGCGTCTGGGACAGATGGAGAAGAAGAAGAAGAGAAAGAGACCAACTCTTCAGAGACGTCTCCTGTGAGTCACTAGATATGACTTTACTGTAATCATTTTATATGTCTGCAGAGCCTGTGTACAGCGGGTATCCATCATTGTATGGTCACTGTATGGCGGTAATATAGGTTGTAGTATAATGGTTTAAACTCAGTAATGGTCAGTTTGTATTATTTAGTCACTATGTGCTGGTGATATGTGGTCATGGTGTGGTGGTATTATTCGGTCACTGTGTGTTGGTGATAGGGGTCCTAGGGGTCTTGGGTTTGGTTGGTGTGCTTTTATTTGGTAACTGTATGACATTATTTTATAGTTTTATATGAGACATTGTGGAAAGCTTTTGTGTATTTTGGCTTTGGTTTAGGGTGATGCCGGGGCGCCATATGTTCGGGTGGGGGGGGGGGGGGAAAATTTTCTTCCCCTCCCCCCTGAGTGAAATTTACCCCAGGAAACGGCCGGGGGTGAGATGAAGGGTAAGAAAGTGCTTAGTTTAAAATGGCCGCCATGTTACAAAATTTTTGAGGTTTTTTAAAAATTAAATTGGGTGAAGCGTACATTTTTTATAAGAAAAGTGCCTGGAGTCCCCAAGTTGGGGAGGGGCAGGGTGTGATAGCAGGGGGGGGTTTACAATTAGGACTGGTAGGCCAATGAGAAAAGTGTTTCAAGGCCCAACTAAAAAAATAAGGGGTTTAGTGTGCTGATCCCCCAGGTGGGTTTTGTCAAATTTTTTTTGGGTTTTTACTGAGAATGCTCTTTTGACATATTATTGATGACGGGGCCCTTGGGGTAGGGGGGAGTAGATTTTAACATTTGGGGAAAACAGTAAAAATCTCGAAACAAATGTGAAAAAATAGGAAAAAAGTCCCGGGGTCCCAAACTTAAAAAGGTGGTACAGTATGTTGCTTTGGTGCTGCGGAAAAAAAAAACCGCGGCTGAAACGTTAAATTAAATTAGAAATCTTAAGGGAAAATCCGGCATTTCAGTGAGGTAATACAAAAATATTATCCAAAAAAACACACTCTTTTTTGTAGAAAGGTTATAAAAACAGGATTAAAAACACCCCCCCAGTGAGACTGGTTTACGTGTTTCGGCCCGTTCTCGGCCCCTTATTCTAAAGGTTAAAAAAGATACGAATAAGGGCGACGAAGGGCCCTGAAACAGAAAACCATGTCTTTTACGGGATGTTTTTAATCCTGTTTTTAAAACCTTTCTCAATAAAAGTTTTTTTTTTCTGGTTTTATTCGTTTGGATTTCCCCATATGAGTCCCCGGTTTACCCTGAAGTTTCCCATCTCTGAATTGCCTGAAAATTTTGGGGGTTTGAATGCCCCAAAACTTTTAATTATCCCTCCCAAGAAAAACTTAAAAGGGGTTTTCTCACTAAAAAATTTAACAGGAAAACCCCCCTTTTAAGGAAAACCCCCCGCCACAAAATTTTTAGGTTTTTTTCCGCACGATGTCTTTTGGTGTCGCTGAAGAATAGGGGTTTTGCGGCTCCTAGCACCGCAGCTGCACTAGGAATAGAGCTGTACTTGACAACTCTGTTCCAGGAGCAGCCTTTGTGAGCACTGGGAAGTGGAGGAAACCGCTCTTTGGCACTTAACACTTTGATTGCCGAGGTCAGGACGCGGCCAAAACATAGGGGGCCCCCGCCCCAAAGGTGATTGGGAACCCCTGACCCAGGAGCCCGGGGGACATCTTTCATCACCCGGAGATCTAGAGTAGCCTAAGGGTGTCTATGTAACAAGCCAGGATCGGGAGACTGTGTAAAAAAAAAATGTGCAATAGTTTTCCTTCTGGAAAAAGAAAAAAGTAAAAACATTAAGGCCCTTTCACACGGCTTAAAAAAGGGCCCTTTTTTCGGTCCGTAAATTTCGGGGTAGTGCGCCAATTACGGGCAAAAACGGCCCATTCATTACGGAATTCACGTTCTATAGAGAAATATGGTTAAGTCTCCTCCCCCGCCGGAGAAGCCCCCGGGCGGGGAGATAATTGACATATGAATTACTAGCGGCGTATACGCGCCGGTGGCAATTCAAGTCTATGGGCCGGCGAAGTGCCGGCCCCCTGCTTAGTCCCCCGCTCCCGCCCCCCGCCCCCCGTCACAACGCCGTAATTTGCGGGCCTTTTTTTAAAACGCCTGCAAATACCCCGGGTGTGAACAAAAGCCTTAACGTAGAAAAAATAAATAAATAAAATAAAAATAAATATTTGATAAAAAAGTTATTGTGCATACATTACACAAAAAAAACTACACATATTAGATAGCAATGCGACTGTAATAACCTGTAGAAATAATACAACAGGTTATTTAATGTGAAATATGGATGGTGTAAAGTAATAATAAAAAAAAAAAATAATAAATTCTGCAGTAATTTATTTGTAAACTTAAACTGTGCCCCCCAAAAACTAGCTCCCATGCAACTGTGTCAGTTTAAAAATAAAAAAGTTATGACCATTGAAACACAAAGAGGAAAAAACTGCAAAATTTAGCTGGTCATTACGTACTTTCCAGTCCTTTGGCTTAAGGGGGTAAAGACTTTTTCCAAGTACATTAATCTTTTGATTTTACTCTGGTGAGGAGATAAAAGAGATTTTACCTGCTCCGAGTGCACACTATTGTGTATGCACAGTAATTTTTTAATCAAATATTTATTCTTATTTTATTTATTTTATTTTTTTACACACCTTATATATTTTTTAAAACTTTTTTTAATTCCATTAAAGAATAATTATTGTACAATTATTGTTTTACACTTAGTAACATACAGTAACATACATTACAATCTGTGTCAGTATGAGACAGTATGACACAGGCTGCAGTCAGGGAAGCACAGAGTGTGCCCTGACCACAGGATCACTATACGGACAGCCTTGGGACTACTCTAGGTCCCCAGGACTGACTGTATAGATGTTAACCGGGCTCCATCTAGGTTAAAAACTTTATCAAGTAAAGAGTAAAATTGTATAACTGGCAGAAAACAGTTTTACATATTTGATATCTTTTATATGACACTTAAAGGGGATGTCAAGCAAAATGAAAAAATACTTTATTGTGTAGGAAATGTAATGTAATAGCCTAAGATAATTAATTAATATTTCATATCTACTTACATCTATATATTTTTTAACAAGAGAGAGAGAAAACACTGTAACCAGATGCCGGTACCTTACACAGCTGCACTGGGACAGAAAAACAGAAGGACAGGCATCAAGCGCAGAATGGGGAACTGTCCTGAGAAGAGACCTTGAGGTTGTCAGAGTAACCATTTGAAAAGTAGAGAACCCCTTGAATCAATTTACTGTTTACCTGTGAAGTGATCTACTGTATGTTTCACAAGTGTCAAGAGTGAAATTGTGAGTAAAGTCTCCCACCCCAGTAGGTCAGGCATCCACACACATATATCTACTACCCAGGTGTACCTACCTGTTTGACACCTGGGACCTGCAACCCTTCTTCTCCTACCCACACTTTACAACATCCCCACAGCACTGTCCTGCAGTTTACAAGATTTCTGAGGCTTCATGTCTTCTCTTCCCTACAGATTGCTGCCCTTCCTTTTGTTATCACGCACAGGAGCAGGACTGATTTCACAATGAATCAAGTGAATTTGATAAATGTTCCAGTCCTAAGTAACAGGTCACTTTTCTGCCGCAGATTGTAATCTGTACAGGTAATTTGTGATGCATGTGAGCAGGCTTCTGTAAACCCTATTCACTTGCCTTGGAGGTGGATTGCTGTTTGATTAGACACAGATTTAATTGTGGAACATGTAATGAGGTTTTGGGGTTTAGCCTTTATTTTCATACTGGCCAGGTTTAAAACTGCACTAATTGAGGTGAAGGTAATCTCTAAAAATCTAACATTCTGAAAGAAAAAATCAAGGAAAACATAAAGATTTTTGGGATTTGGTCAAAGCCAACAAGGGAAACCAAATAAGAAAATGATAAATCTATAGGAGTTCAGTAGTTTATGTAAATATCACATGAACTGAGCAAATGCAATTTTTTGACCCCAATAAGGGGCCCCAAAAAGGGAAATGTTTTTTTTCACTTGGAATAAAAAAAGCAAAAACAATTCCTTGCACACTGCACTCTTGTTTCAGAGGCATAAAACCGAAATGTGTAATTCAAAAATTTAGAATACAATGACTAAACGAATACTACCTGTATTCAACAGCCCTGACTGCTGCCTTTGTCATACTGACACGGATTGTAATATATTAGAACATGAATACAAAAATCATTACTAAGTGTAAAAAAAAGTTGTACAATAGTTATCCCTTAAGGGGATTAAAAGAAAGTAAAAAACATAAAAAGTGTAAAAAAAATAATAAAATAAAAATAAATATTTAATACAAAAGTTACTGTGCATACATTATACAAACAAAAACCTACCCCAAATTAGGTACCCACACAACTGTAAAAAACCTGTAAATTCATGAACAGGGTTTTTAAGTGCGTAATTAAAAATTTTTAAAAAAAAAGTTAAAAAATTTAAAAAACTGCGAAAATTTATTTGTAAACTTAAAAATAAGTCCCCCAAAATAAACTTTCCCCCAAAAACAAATGCCCTACAACTCATCACTCAAAAGATAAAAAAGTTACAACTGTTGAAACACAAAGAAGCAAAAACTACAAAATTTAGCTGCGTCATTAAAGGGGTTGTCTCACTACATCGATTCACCTTACCTCAGTCCTCTTTTCTCAGTTTAATTTTTGAATTCAGGGGCGTGCTTACTGGCTACAACTGAGCTGCTGACTACACCAGGTCTGTAGCTATAGTGACTAGCACTGGCAGCCTATCAGGAGAGATCAAACAGGTCTGTAACTATAGCAACATGAGGAGCAGATGCAGCCCATACTAGAGGGGATATCTCAGAATAGGTAGGACACTGTTAATGTACATATATTACAAAGTGACTTGTTTTTGCAAGATCTTTAACAAAAAAAAGCAATCCTTGTAGTGAGACAGCCCCTATAAGTACTTTTCAGGCGTTCGGCTTAAGGAGGTTAAATCTTTTTCCAGACAGAGTAGCACAAACCACCTGACAGGTTCTCTTTAAAACACTTTAAATCCTGTTTTTAGCTGAAGTATTAAGTTAGAAACTGCAAAGAGAAACTCTATGGGTCACATGTATGAGAACTGTCTACCTCTAAGGGCCATATGTATGTACCTGTTTAGGTCTAAAACTCACTTTTTTTGCCCATAGTAACTTATGGGCAAAAAAAGTGAGTTTTAGACCTAAACAGTTTCATACATGTGGCCCTAAGACTTTCTTTGTTGTCCAAAGCTCCCCTTTAATTTCATATTATTCTCCTGAAAAAAATGAAAGGTAAGCTATAGACAACAAAAAAAAGTCTTGTCCCCCTATGTATCTAATCATAGCCAAGCCTGGTGTATAAAGAAGTATATGCCTTAAAGGGATGGTACAATAGCAAGGCCCAGCAAGTTTTATGAGTTTTTGGCTAGGGGCTATTGCCCCATCATCTGTGCATGCTTATACTGTCATTTGTTTTTGTGCAGTGAAATGACCTGTCCAGCTGTCAGTCATTGCTAATCAGCAGAGGTAGTAGGCTAGAGAGCATCCAGTGTCAGACTGGGGTTCTTAGAGCACACCATTGGAGTTTATTCTGGGGGGGCAACCCTACTTTTACTACACATGGCTACACATACTGCACAGGCCTCTTGTACTCTACATGTTGCTTTTTGTCTCTCTCTCTGTCTTTCCTACTAAAAAACAGATCCAAGCCTACCATTCTCAGAGGACCACCAGGGGTTTCCTCTCCTTACCTGTTAGGCTTAGTTCACTTCTGCATTGAAGGTTCTGTTCAGAACCTCTGTTGTAGATCAGTTTCTCAATGGAAACCAACAGTGCTGGATGGACCCCATTGATTACAGTGGGTCCAATGGTTTCCGACATAATGCCTGTTGTTTTGTTGGAAAAAAAGCACAGTTTACTGAGCTATTTTTTTGTCATTACTGACAGAACTATTGACGGAGGTTCCAAACAGAATCTGTGATGTTGATGTGAAACAAGCCTTGCGCCCAAGCCGGAATCTAAACCTAGGTGTGCAAATGTACAAGGGGAAATCTCTGCAGGGATTTTTTCAGAAACCCATGGGGAGAGAAAAACTGCGGAAGGTTTCTTTTTAAAAGCCTAACAGCACAGCTAGCTAAATCTTCTGATCAAGATTTCTAGATCATGGCTGACAACCAATTAAAATACCAAATTTTTAGTTATTTCATAAAATGATCCCATTGTTCAGAAACCAACTGTAGTCATCTTTATGGAGCTTGTGACCACCCCAGTAAAGGAACTACTGCCAGTAGTGGATGCTACAGGGTCCACAGGGTCCACCACAACCCACCTCAGAAAGCTGGGCCCTTACCCGTTCCTGGGCTGAAAAGTCTTAGCAGAGATACTATTTAGCCCATAGGTCTTTTTTAAACTCCTTAGTGCTGAAAATTTGATGGGTTATGATTTTTAAAAACATGCCCCTAAACTCAGCTGCACAGGGAGAAGCCAGCCTGCTACTCTCATGTCGAGGAAACAGGGTGGGAGTTTTTTTTCTACCTTTCTGTAGCCTTATCGACTGCCTACCTACCTGGGACCCACTTACAACCTACCTAACTAGGGCCCCCCCCAAAGGTCCACCTACCCCTACCTAATGGGCCCCAACCTTCACAACTTAACTGGGGCCCACCTACTTAACTGGTGCCCACCTACTTACCTGGGGCCCACCTGTCATCTACCTACCTGGTGCTCAACTTCCTAATTGGGGCCCACCTATAACCTACCTAACTGAGGCCCATATACTACATGCCACAACCTACTTAACTGGGGACCATGTATCACCTACATAATTGGAGACCACCTACCACCTACCTACCTGGGGCCCTCTTGCCATCTACGGAACTGGGGATCACCTACCACTTACCTACCTGTAGCCTGCCTACCTAACTGGGGCCTACTTATCTACCTGGGACCTATCTATGTGCCTAACGGGGGCCTACCTACTTGGGGCCTACCTACCCAGCTGGTACCTAGTTAGATATCTAACTATCGAACTGGAGCCCACCTATCTAGGGCCTACCAACCTACCTACCTGGGGCCTACCAATCTACCCACCTGGGTGGGCCTATTCCCCGGGTTTTAGTATAAAGTACGTTCTTTTTAAAATTTAAAACTCATTTACCCTTAAAGAAAAAACCCCTGTAGAAAAAAAAAATTTTTTCCAAAGGGGAAAAGTCTTATTTTACCCCAAAAGGGTTTCAATAAAAAAGTCCCACCTTCAGCCCACAAAAAAGGCTTTCTTTAAACCCGGGGCCTATAGGTGATGAAACAAAAATGTTATTGGTTGCAAAAATGGCGCTATGGTGAAAATTTAAGAAATAGAAAATGATTGGATTTTTTTTTACGATTCTGAATCATAATGAAAACCTATTTTTTGGGTTTTGGGACGGAATGTATAACCTTTTGAAAACAGTTTACAAAATCTTTTTATTTGAAGATTTCCCGGCGGGTTTTATCTCTTTTTCCCCCCTGGGGTTCGCATTTTTCCCTGGTGTTTCCCTTGGGCCCCTTTTAGGGACCCTTCTTTTACTTTTTTTTATATTTGTCATTTTTTTGGGTTTCCCATGTTTGGTATCCTTTTTTATTATAAAACCCAACAGGTTAAAGGTTCGAGTGGGGGGGGTCGCCCTTTTCGGGAAAGGTACTTCCCTTACCCAGGCCAACCCAAAAGGGCCCGGGAGACTAGGGAAATCCTTAAAATGGGTTTAAACCCTTGGTTTTCCCTTCTGCCCTGCCAAAAAGGGGGCCCCTTTTCAGGACTTTTGTTAAAGCTTTTTTTCTTTATATAAAAGAGGCGATTTTCATAAAAAAACTCTTTTTGTTGCCATGGGTTCCAATCACTGCACAACTTTATTTCTTTAAAGCACTATGGTAGATTAAATCCATGCTATGACTGGCGCTTTGGGCCCAACAAAGTTGTTTTTCGTTTAGTTTTGATCAAAATTTTAAAATATATAACAAGTTACTGTTCTTTCCACCCCCTTGTTTTCCCGAAAGCTGCGCGGTGGGAAAAAGGAATTTTTTTCTTGTTTTTTCTTTATATTTGATCTTTATTCAGGGGAACAGTGGGGGGGGTTAGTCACTATGTAGGGGAAATTTTATGGTTATGTTCTGGCGGGTATAATGGTTTCCTTATTGTATGTGATTGGTAAATGTTGATAATTTTGGGTTTGGGTATAGGGGGTTTTGGGTTTGGTAGCAGCTTTTTGGTGTTTCTTTGGTGGGGTTTTTTCATTTCTTTTTTTTTCTAGAAAACGAAAAAAATTAGAGACCCCCGGAAAATGTTCATGGGGGGGGGGGAAAGGGGAAAAGGGGGAAGGGCCCCCATCCAAAAAATGTTTGCTGTAGGGCCCTGGCTTCTCATTTTCCCCCTGTTTGCAGAGTGTGTCATGGAAAAATTTTAAAACTGTATGGAAAACTGTTTGGAAGAAAAATTTACAGTTTTGGCTGATCTGTTTTCCCCCGGGTTTGTTTCCCCTTTTTATGGTAATTTGTTTGAGGTAATATCCGTTTTGCAGACCCAGGGCCGTTCCTAGGGGGCGAAAATGGGGAGGATCGGCCTTAAAGGGGCCCGTTGCAGTCCCCCTCAGCGTGCAAATAACTCGCTTTTTTCCAGGCTGCTGCTCCCTGGAGGAGTCAGGGGGGCCGTTTCACCCGTGCCCCCCTTTGCGGACCCGGGGATTTCTTGGGCCCAGACCCCTGGGGCTGTTGTGAAAATTAAGAGCCTTTGAGAGGTCACGCCGCTTACATGCTAAAAAGGAAAGCCCCCGGACCCTGGATGGGGGGATTGTGGGGATCGTGGGGGAGGTGAGCCCTTTTTATTTTTTTTTTTACCCTTTTAACTGATGGGGCCTACATGGCTATATAGGAATTCCCCGGGTTTTTATAGGGGGCATTTTTACCTGGCATAGGGGGGGGGAACCTGGCTTTTTAGGGGCTTTTTTACCTGGCTTTTTTGGGCCCAATACCTGTTATAAGGGAATTTTTACCGGTAGGGGGGGCCCAAACCCTGGCTTTGGGGGAAATTTTTTCCTGGCTAAAAAGGGGCTTTTTCCCGGGGTTATAGGGGGAAATCCCGGGGCCTAAAAGGGGGGCCTTTTAAATTGGCTAAAAGGGGGCATATTACCTGGCTATAGGGGCCCAATACCGGGCTTTAAAAGGGGGATTTTTCCCTGGTTTAAAGGGGCTTTATTACCTGGATATTGGGCTTTCCCCCCCCCCCCCCCGGGATAAAATGAAAAACTCCCTGGCTATATGGGGGCACTACCGGGCCCTAAAGGGGGGAAATATTAGTGGCTATTTGGGCACTCCCGGCTTAAGGGGAATATTATTGGCTATTTGGGAACTACCTGACTTTGGGGGGGCCCTTTTTAAAATGGTTTATGGGAAATTTCTTGGCTTTTAGGGCATGTTACCTGGCTTAAGGGGATATTACCTGGCTATTTGGGTATTTCCCTGGCTTTAAGGGGAATAATTAAACCTGGCTAAAACCCGCATTTACCTGGCTTTGGGGGGATATTACCTGACTTTGGGGCCCAATACCGGGCTTTGGGCATTTCCCTGGTTTAGGGGGCTTCTACTAAACCTATGGGGGGGCCTACAGGGAAAATGGGGGGGATCTCCCCGGGGTTTTAAGGGGCATTCCGGGCCTATGGGGAAAATTCCGGGCTTTTGGAGAAATCTATCTGGTTTAGGGGGGGCCCCTATTTTTGGTACAAGGGTTTTTGCCCTGGCTAGGGGGGGCTATTGTCTGGATACATGGGCTATTGTCGGGAAAATTGGGCTATTGTCTGGCTGGGGGGGGCCTATTGTTGGTTTAAAATGGGTTTATTGGCTGCGGGGGGCTACTGTTGGCTCCAGAGGCTACTTTTCTGGAAAAGGGGGGTATTATTTGGGTTTACCTTTATGGGGTTTGGTATGGGGGGAGTTTGTTTTTAAGGGAAATTGGGAATTTTTTAAAGAAGGGGGTTGAAAAAGGGTTGAGGAGTTTTTAAGAGGGTTTGTTTTGTAAATTTTTCGTGAAGGGGTTCGAGGCCAGGGGGAAGGGTTTGCCCTTTGGCGTTTGGGAAGTTGGGATGGGAGGGGGAAAGAAAAACAACTTTCAGGGTTTGTCAAATTTTGGCCCTGGATGAAAATTTTCGGGGTTTTTGTTTTATAGTCTGCAGACCCTTTGTGTAAAATCTGGTTTCACTGTATGCATTTTAAAATTGGGTTTTGTAGTATAATGGTTTGTATTCAGAAATGGTTTGGTGTTTTTAAATTTAACTGGGTGCGGGTTTTTGGGGTCGTGTGGGGGTTTTTCGGCACCTTTTGTGTTTGGTTTTATGTGACCCTTGTGGGGCTTTGGGTTTAAACCATTTTGCGTGTTTTTTGGTAACTGTATGTTTTTTTAGTGTTTTTTTCTTGAAATTTTGGGGTAAAGCTTTTTGTATTTTTTGGGGTTTTGGGTTTTTTGGTGATGCAATGTGTCGCATTGTGGCGCATTTTGTTACGGGGGGTTTTGGGTGGGGGGGAATTTCCCCACCTCCCCCTGATTTGCAATTTAGCCTGGGAAACCCCCTGTGCAGAGCTTGGGGCCACATGAGGGTTTACCCCTCTAGGGGTTAACTGTATGGAGGTAATTTTTTTACAGTCCGAGGGCCTGTATACCCTGTTATCTCCCATTTTTTCAGTCACTGTATGGGGGTTAATATGCAGTTTTGCAGGCCTGTGTCCCTTGCTTTTAAACCATATATGGTCACGGTATGGAGGTAATTTTAAGTCTGCAGAGGGCCTGTGAAAAAATGCTATCTCCCACTTTATGGTCATTGTTTTGGAGGGAAAAATTTTGTCTGCAGACCCTTTTGAACACGAAATAAATCCCAAATATATGGTAAACTTTTATGGAGGTAATAAAAAAGTTTGCAAAAGCCGTTTTACACGGGCCATTCCCCCTATTGGTCACTGTATGGGGTATTTAAACTGTCTGTTTGGCCTGCGTCCTTGGTTTTATTACCATTTTTTGGTTACGTATGGGGAAATTTTTACATCGGAAGGGGTTTGTGTCCAAGGGTTAAAATACGTTTTACCAGTTTTTTTTAAATTTGTATTTAAAAAAAAAAACAGTCCATGTGAACTTTCGTTCTTGGGTTGCGGGGGTTTAGGTCCCTTTCTAAAACAGACCCTAAAACGCATTTTCCCAATGAGCAGTGTGTTTTTTTCCACTGATTGAAAAAGTAAAAAAACACATCGGTTTTTTTAATGGAGTGATAAACCGTTGTGTGTTTTTAAAGGGGTTTTCGGACCCCTTTTAAAGAATTAAATATTTTCCAAATTTGGGATCTAAAAAGACGCAGCAGGAGTTTTAAAAAAAAAACTTTTGGGTGCGTTTCATGCTGAAGCCAAAAGCTCAAAAAATGCACCTGCAAAATGGACCCAAAAATTCGGAAAAACCAAACCCCGTGTGTAAAACAAAACCCTAAAGTTTATTTTTACAAGTTTTTGTGTTTGTGTTTAATAAAATTTGAAAATCAGGGGTATTTCCCAAAAAACCCCACAGGGGTACTAGGGCCCGGTTTTAAAAGTACCGCCCCAGTACGCCGGGTAACACCCCCTTTATTATTTACTTAAAACAGCTTTTTTACCCCTTTACTTTTTTCAAGATTGTTGTAAGATTTTTACTAAGATCACTGTTTTAGTCTTGAAATTTTTTCCCTTTAACATTTTATCAAAACATTTTTGCAAAAAGTTGTTCCCTGTGACAAAAGGGTTTAAAAGATCTTTTAATCTCCCAAGGGTTTCCCACCATGCTTACCACAAACCTACCAGAATGGGAGTCGGCGGATGGGGTTTCACGCCCACACGAAACAGTCCCCAGGGATTTGGGGTTTCCCCCAGGACTGCAGTGTATGCCCACACAGGAAACAATGTCGATAATACATTGCAAAAACAAACATCTAGCCATGGCACATGGACCATAAAAACATAATTGTAAACCAAAACCCAAACCCTAGGTAACAATAAAAAAAATTTTTAAAAAAATTTGGGGGGACAAGTATTTGCACCCAGTTTAATTGACAGTATGCTTTGTTAAATTTTTTTTTTTATTTCTTTTACGGGAGTCGTTGGCTTTGTTATAAACCCCAGCAAATTATTAAAGAGAAAATTGCGGGTTTTCCCCCCAGGGAAGCCCCCTTCGTCGGTTTGGGGGACTTAATATGGTCTGGTAAGTATTTGATGAGCGTTACGTTAAAATATGTCATGGGGTCGATGGTCGAAACGGAAATTTAACCCCAATAAGATATTGGGAATGGTGAGGGATGGATTATAAACCTTCAAATTAAAATTAAAAAAGTCTTTGGGGAGAGAAAAAAACCCCTTCATTTTTTCCCCCCAAACGGGGGGCGGGAGAAGGGGAAATTTAACATCCACAAAAAGGCAACACTTAGGTTAAAAAAGCCAAAAAAAAAACTCACGACCTTTCACTTTCCTGTTTGCCCCAACCCCATGCCCTTTAAAACCCGGGCATTCCCCAAAAATTTAAAATTTTGCCAAAAGGGCAGTTATGATTTGAACCATTTTTTTTACTTGAAAGGGTTATTAATACCCCTGCCCTGGAAGGGCAGCCAGGGCCCCCAAACCTGAAGGGCCCCCCAGATTTAAAAAGTGCCGACAAAAAGGAGGTCCTTTAAAAACCCCATTTTAGTTTAAAAGGGAAACTTTTAGCTGTCCTTTTAACCCATATGACCATTTAAACCTGTTTTGCCCCCCAAAAAGTTTAAAAGGCTGGGGAAAAGGAGTTTTTAAAAACCCAAATTTTTAGTTGAACTGGACATTGGCTAACCTGTTCTTTTTCCCCAACAGTATGACCTTTTTCCCCTTGTCTGACCCACAGTTTAAAAAAAGTGCAAAAAAAAGGAGTTTTTTAAAAACCAAAATTTTATTTTGGAAAAGGGGACATTGACTTTTTCCTACCCTGGGGCCCGCATTTGGGACCCTTAAATTACATAAACCCACGATTAAAAAAGTCCCGGAAAAAAGGAGTCTTTTCAACCCTTTTTTTTTTTCCAGGGGACTTTAAAACGGTCCCTGTCCTGGGTAGCGGGGGGCCCCTCCGTTTTGTGTGGGCCAAAATTGGTTTCCCCTTTTGGAATTCTGGGTTTAAAAGGGGCCCCTTTTCACCCGGTCCCCTTTTTATTGGCTTTTCCTTTTTTCTTTTTAAATTAACGTGTGGAGGAAATTGTCTCTTCCCTTTTTGTTCTCTTTTTCCGTGCTCCTTATTTCCATGTTCTTGGAAAAACCTACATTGGCAAGTTTCCTGTACCCCCGTTGTTACAATTAAAATTTTTTTTAAACCAGTATTTTGTCCATGAAAAATTTTTTTAAAGTATTTTAAAATTCTGGAAAACACTTTTTTAAAATAGGAGGGGAACCCCCCAATTTTCTTTTTTTTCTTTTTTTTTAATTGTATTAAATGGGTTGTTAAAATACGGGGGATTGTTAGCTTTTTTAAAAAGTCTTCCCAAAAACAAGTCTTTTTGCAATTTTGTGTCCTTAAAAAAGGTGCCCAAACTATTCCCTGTTTTTGACGCACCTTTCCCCACCCCGAGCCACTCTTGACAATTGTAAAGAAAAAAAGGGTCTGTTAAAAAACCTTTTTTTTTTTTCAATAGGCCCTTTTGTTAGCTGCTTTTCACAGAAAAATGCCCCCAAAAAATTTCCCAAAACATTAAAATTTTGTGTGGATGGGGTTTGGCTTTTAAACCCAAATGAAGAAAAAGATTGGCGCGTGTTCGTTACTGGATTCACGGGCCCTGACACGCGATGACAGGCCTGACTGTCCTGCAACTGACAAATTCCGCTGGCATGGTGTTGTCGCCGCATGGAAGGAGAAACCTTCTCTCGTACCTCACCCCCAGGGTCCTCCCCACCCTTTTTTGATCCCCTACACTGTTTTTTCGCCCCTTTGTTCAAAATTTTATAAAAATTTGAGGGGATGGTAGATTTTTGGGAAAAGTCCCTTTTTAAAAAGGGACGGAAAATTTACAGCTATTTTTAAACCCTCTAATCAAAACAAAATTGCTGTATTCAAATTTAACAAAAAATTAGCTTTATAAACAAAGTTGACTGACCAAAAGTGAAAAAAAAAACACCGTCTGAAGGGTATCCCGGTTTTTTAAAAGGTAATTTTTTGGCCCTTCAGTCCCTTTTGGTGACTACAAATTGTGGTTTAAAAATTTAACTGAAAAATTTGTTTCTACAAAAAGCTTGATTGATAAAAAAAGTGAAAAAATCCCCTTTGTCTGAAATGTTAGGGATTTTTAAAAAATTTTTTTTGGGCCCCTTTTAAATTCCCTGTGGTTTTTTACAAAATTGCTTTTATTAAAAATTTAACTGAAAGTAGCTCTTTCCCAAAAAAAGCTTTTCTGCCCCAAAAATTTGAAAAAAATCACTTTAATTAAAAATGAAATTGGATTAAAAAAAAGGTCATTTTTGGGCACCTTCAATTCCCCTTGGGTGATTTAAAAAAATTGCTGGATTAAAATTTAACTCCCAAAGTAGACTATACAACAAAGCTGTACTGCGCCAAAGTAAAAAAAAACCCGTATTAAAATGTATTGGTTTAATTACAAGGTATTTTTGGCCCCTTTTTTAAATTCCCCTGTGGTGACTAAAAAAATTTTGTGATTCACTTTTAAAGGGGCAAGGTGCCTAAATTAAAAAAAGCTGTAGGGGCCCCAAAAAGTGAAAAAAATGTATCGAAATGAAATTGGATAAAAAAAAAGGTTTTTTTGGGCACCTTTCAATTCCATGTGGTGACTAAAAAATTTGGGCTGTATTAAATTTTTAAGTGAAAAGGTGCCCAATGAACAAAGCTTTTAGGGGCCCCCAAGGAAAAAAAAATCCGTTTTTGAAAGGGTTTTTGGAAAAATTTAAAAGGGTTATTTTTGGCACCTTTCAATTCCCCTGTGGTGACTCCCAAAAATTGCGGGTTTAACTTTTAAGTGAAAGGTGCCTAAAGGAACCCAATGTTTGTAACGCCCCAAAGTGAAAAAAACACGTATCTGAAATGTTACTTCTTTTTAATAAAAGGTTTTTTTTTTGGCCCCTTTATAACCTTTGTGCTGACTTCAAAAATTGCTGGATTCAAATTTTAACTGCAAGGTGGCTATATAAACAAAGCTGGAATGGGAAAAATTTTTGAAAAAAAACACCTATCTAAAAATGATATGAAAATTTAAATTTTGGAGTTTTGACCAAAACAAAGAGCCCTGCAGTTTTTTAGAAAAGGGGGTTATTTTTAATATAATTTCGGGCCCTTGCCCTTTATCCGGGAAAATATTTAAATTAAAAAATTGTTAAAAATTTAAAAGTATTGCAGTGCAATGCCCTTCCCTAAGCCCTTGGTGAACTATATCCGTTTTTTTTTAAATTTTCTTGTCTGTGTTTGCCGTGGGACCCCCCCCCCCCCCCCCCAGAGCTCCCCCGTGACTTTTCAGCGGTAGTGCTTTTTAAAATTCTAACAATTTCTACTTTAAAATTTTTAAATCTTGATCTAACAAAGTTGAAAGGATCAAGCCTAACAGTAGGCTTTCTCTGTGAAGAAATGGGAATATTTTGCTGAGCTTTTGGGAAAAGGGGGGCAGAGCGCCGCCTATTTCTAGGGACGGGGAACAGACACTTTTCCCAATGAACAGGAAGGGTGTTCTATTTTAAAATGAGGTAAATGTGTTTTTTTCAGCCCTCCCCACCCTGCCCCTTCCGCCCTGACTTTCGCACACACATCTCCCCCTGCTCTATTTGTAAGTAAATTTCTGGCCGCCAAAATGAAAGGAAGCGCTGAAAAGGGGAGGGTTTTAAAATTTAGATAAAGCACAGATTTTAACCTAAAAAATTAATCGCATGACTAAAAAAAACCCGGATTCAACAAAAAAAAAAATGTGCCGATTTAATTTGTCGATAATAAATGTTCAACACTACTGGTAAGTTGCCCCAAAAGGTATCTGGAGTTTTCCCCCAAATTTTAAATTTTTAATTTTTAACTTTATTTTGGGGGCAAAAATTTAATTTTTTTACTTTTGAGGGAGCCAACGGGAAAAAATGTTCGGTCCAAACTTCGAAATAGAGGTTTTTCGGTTCGTTGTTCGGGGTCAAACCCTAGAACTCGAACCCCTTAAAGGCCCAAAAGGGGAGAAAATTTTTTGGGGTTTTTTTATACCTTTACGGGCGAGGAAAACGCTGTTTTTCCAAATAAAACAGTAAACGGTTCCCGGGACAATTTGGTGAAGAAAATTTGGTTTAAAAGACTGACAAAAAAAAATTTGAGAGGTTTAAAATAATTAATTCCTTTCAATGGCTAACTGAAAAGATGGGGAAAACAGTTTCCCCAAAGCGGGGTTGTAGCCTAAAAGGAGGGCGGGCGGGTAAAAAGGCTGTTTTTGGGCCTGAATCTTGAGGGGGGCCCAAAAAAGCCCCTTTGACACAAAAGGGGAAGGGAAAGGGGGTTTTTGGGAAAAATGGCACAGGGAAAACTGGGGAAAACCCATTTAAATTTTTTTGCACCACCCCCAAAAGGAAATTTTCTAGTTACCCCCTGGTTACAAGCTTTGTTATTTTAATATATGTGGGGGGCGGGGAAGAAAACCCCAAAGGGGAAACTGGGGTTTCGCGGGGGCAGGGATGTTTTATGGGGGGTTTCCCAATTGGGGGGTTTCAGGATCCCCATCCGTAAATTTTTTCCCCATTTCAGGGCCCCCTTACAGCCAAATCAAAGGGGGCCCCACCCTTTTTGTTCCTTTTTTTTACATATCAGCCCCCCTTTTTTGATTGGGCCCCTGACAGGAATTTACTCCCCGTATTTCCTATTTGGCCCCCTTGTATTTCCCCATGCCTTTTTTCCCAAATTTTCGGTTTTTCTTCTTAGGTGTAAATTTGGGGCTCCCGGGCCTAGGGGGGCCAATGGGGCCCATTTCCTGGCTGGGGCCCTAATCAAAAAAGGGGCCCAGTTTATGTTAAAAAAAGGTTTCTTTTAATGGGTGGGGGCCCCGTTTGTTTTGGGCTGCAGGGGGGCCAGGGAAAGTTTAAAGGGCTGTTTGGGCGCCTGGTAAGGGGGAGCAACATTTAAATTTTTTGAAACCGGGGCCCCAAAAATTTGAATTACCCCTCTGCAGGGTGGGTTGATTGGGACGCATTTCCTTTGGGTTTGGCAGCGAGATCAGGCCAAGGGGGGAAACAGCAAAGGTTAACGTTTAAAAGGGATTAAGGGCAGCAGTCCCTTTTGGGGTGGCAGAAAAAAACATCCCAATGGGAAACTTGGGGTTTTCGGGGTTTAACAGGACTTATTTTAAATTTTGGGTTTGGTGTAAAGGTGGAGGCTTTTAAAAAAATTTAAATTTGGGGGCTTCGGGGGGAGGAGAAGAAAGGGAGGTGTATGCGTGCACCCGGGTTTTCAACAGGTGTTTGACTTGAAAATTCTAGCTGTTGGCGGCAGAAGTTAACTTTTGGAAAAAAAGAACGGCCCCCTACGGGAAACTAAGACATGAGATGTAGTTTATTTTTTAAAATGTGTATTTACATTGCTAAAAAGCGTGTTGCAGTTTCTATTAGTGACATCGGAAACCGGGGCAAAAAAATCTTTCGAGACCCACGCTAGATTATTTTTAAATTTTAAAGGGTAAAAGAACCCACATTGTCGGGGAAAAAAGAGGGGATAATTTTGCCCGTTATCCCCCCCCCTTTTGGGCTGAATGTGAAATTGGGTTTTTAAAATTTTTGGTGTTTGTGCAGAAAAAAAAATTTTCATGGGGTGTGTGAAACAGTTAAGGCCTTTTTTTCCAGTTTAGCCAAGAAGTTAAAGGGGTTTCCAAAGACTAAGCCCAAAAAAAACTTTTGGGGGTTGAGCCGCGGTTTGGTAATGGCCTGGTCTTTTAGGAGGTCTCGGGAAAGGTCTAAATTGCTCCCCTCCCCTTCCCAAAGAGGGGTTTGGGGGGGGAAAAATTGATTGCAAATGTCCCCGTAGGGTTTGCCCCCAATCCCTGTTTGCGGATTTGCCATTCTACTGCTGCCGCGTTGTGACGTTGTTCCCCTTTGGACATTGGGAATGTGAAGAGGGGAAAAAAATTGTCTCGGGTTGGTCTTTGAGCACTGTCTAAAAAAATCCTGCATTTTTCTGAAAATTTTGTGTGGGTAAAAGTAAAAAATTGCCCCTTTTTGTCTTGTAAGTGGATAAAGGGGGAAGGGTCAATAATCGTTTTTCTTTTTTTTTTTGGGCCTTGTTTCTGGTTTCATGTTGAAGGAAATTTGAGCTTCCAAGCATTATGTGAAAGGGCGCCGGGCCCTTTAAAGCTCGGGGTCTGGGGGCCCAACAAACCCGGGATCTTCCCCCTTTTCCCCTGTGATCTGGGCTAACCCTCTTCCCAAATGAAGGGTAACCCCATTTTCTGGTGGTGTCCCCCCTGCCCCTCAATCACCCCCTTCCTCATGCTGGCCATCCCATAGCCCTGGTTCCCTTTCATGCGCTCTATCTGTGGTGAACTGCTGTCCTGCACCCCCCCTCAAACCCTAAAAAACCTAGTTTTTCATGACGGGGGTGGCCGGGCAAAAACATGTGGAAAGGGCTACCTTTAAAAGGGCGAAAGGAGTTTCTCCCGTTGTCACACCACCTTGCCTTGAAACCGGTTCTTGGGCCCCCAAACCCAAATTGGTCGGTCTGAGGAAACAAAAGCCTTTCCACAGCTTTGACCTGTGTGTTGACGGTACCCAAAGACAAATTAATTTAAAAAAATGGCGGGTTTTTTTTTGGAAAAGTGATGCCTACCCATCAAAGTTTTGGGGGATTGGACCTCTTTTAACCTTCCCGGCCTGTGGAAGAATGGGGCCCGAAAATCCATCCTTTTCCTATCATCCCCCCAAAATCACCCAGGGGCATTTCAGGGGAGTTTATAAGGCCCTTGACCGTTGTTAAATGCCCAGTGTTTTTTGTAGTAGATGGAAACAAAACAGCCAAACGTGGAGATCTTTTCGGAACGTGGGGGCCGGGAGCTAAAGCTTTTCCGGGGGAAAAATCCCTGTCAGTATCTGTGGGGGGGGAAATGCAGGGGGTTTTTGGACGGGGGCGGAACCGATCTGTGTTCCCACCAGGCTGGAAAAGGAAACATTTTCCCAGGGCCCAAAACACCCGGAAATTGCTGACTTTTCAGGCTTTTGGTTTTTGGGGATGGTTGGGGGGGGAAAGTTTCTTTTGCTCCTCAACTGGTACAAAAAAAGGCTGGTGCGGGTTGGGCCCCCTTTTAGGGGCCCCATGCGGGTCACATGGTTAAAGGGGGAAAGGGTTTGTAGGGGGGGTTTTTGATGGGGGGAAAATTGGGCCGACGTTTTCGGGGACCGAGGTGGTGGTCTGTCATGTTGCTCTGGCTTTTTGGCAGCAAAAGGAAACCCCGTTTGGGGTTGGGGAAAAGTGGCAGAAGGAGGGAGGGGCGGGAAGATGTAAACTTTGGTTGGGAAAGCCCCGGCCTGTGGGGCCTTTTTTCCCCAAAGTGACTCTTCCAAGTTTTTCTTTGTTTTCCCATGCTTTTGGGCCTTTTCATGCTAAAGGTTTTTAAAGTTCTTTTTTTTCTTTTTCTTTCTGGAAAATTTGGGACAGCAAATCCGGAATGAAAAAATCAGTGGCAATTTGGTTTTAAATCAAAAAAGGGCCCAGGTTCCAGGTCCCGGGGACCTTTTTGGGAATGTGAAAATTGTCGGGTTTTTTTCCCTTTCCCCCACCCTGACACAGCGGGAGAGTAACGTCAGGGGGGTTTGTGAGACTCCCTCTCCCTTTCTGGGGGGCCCCCGAAATGCACTACCCCTTTCTTCTTCCTCCCCACTGATGTTTGCGCTCCCCAAGCTGCGGCTATGTTAATCTGCAAATGTCTTTCATCATCCAGGTGATTCCTTTTCCCACACAGTCATTTAAATTAAAGTAAAACCCAAACAGTAACTGAGAGGCTTTCCCGGGAACCGCTCGGTTACCTGTCGCGGGGATTTAGTTCCTTCTTCCCCCTTTGAGGGCATCAGCGTTGGGGGGCTTCAGAGCGGGAACATAATTTCCCTTTTGGGCCTCCTTTGATCAGGAATAGGTTAAATTCTGGGGGTTTCTGTATATTGGGTTGTTATGGGTTTTGGGAGCGATTTTTTTGGGGCCCCAATTTTGAAATGGCCCAAGGTTTTTATGGTGATGGGAAAATTTCCTGATCATTCGTTAATTAAGGGTTAAAATTGGAAAATTTTTAAAGATCGCGCCTTTTTCGGCGCTTCCTGAAATTTTGGGGGCCAGAAAAATCATATTATAAAATAAGCGGGGGTGGATGTGTGTGGACGTATGACGGGATGTGTATGGTTGCGTTGGCTAAAAAAATCACATGACCTCGTTTTACATAGAAAAAGGGTTTCTTTTTCAGCCTCAGTGTCTCTCAGCGTCTCATAGGGAAAGGACGTGCGCGCTGCGTGGCCACACAGGCAGAAAAATTAGTTTTTTTGCCAGAGAAACCTTGCTATTAGCTGTGATTTTTCCAATTTATTTTATATTAGAGTTTTGAAGTTTTAGTATTTAGAGAAAAATTTTAAAGCAGATTCCGGTGTAAAGTCGGGGGAGGGGAGGGGGGGGGGGGGGGGGGGGGGGCCCCGGGGGCGAACACAGAAAGCTCTTTTATAAAGAAAGGAAAAAATTTCACCAAGATTGTGTAGAATTGTAGTGGAATATCTTTTTTTTTTAAACGTTTGCTATTGAATATTTCCTGGATATTGGGGCCATTGAACCTTATATTGATAAACATCTTTTCTATAACGCAGTCTCTTTTTTAGCGAAAAAACTCCACTTTTTTATCAGTTTACATTTCAGATAGGTGTTAAATTTTTCCCCATTACCCGTGACTGTTTATTTTTAACCCTGACTTAATTAAAATTCCAGCAATCTTGTATCAGCACTCAGCACAGGTTGTTTTGCCAAAAAAATCCGTGTACGTACGAAAAA
This sequence comes from Phyllomedusa bahiana, assembly GCA_025379985.1. Lineage (NCBI taxonomy): Eukaryota > Metazoa > Chordata > Amphibia > Anura > Hylidae > Phyllomedusa > Phyllomedusa bahiana. Next base: position 31,152 of record JAODAL010015168.1, on the reverse strand, counting down.
CATCACGTTACGTTTTTTTTTTGCTTTTGCGCCCCAGACTGTTCATTGACGCAGATCTACGTAAATTTTTAAAAACGCAATTCATATTCACCAAGGTAAATTTAAAAGGTGCAAAAAATCCCGTGATTATCGAAAACAAAAACAGATAGTGTTTTTGATTTTTGGCCCCCATATGTTTTTGACGCAGCATTACGTAAATTTTTAAAACGAAAATTTTTTTTTCACCACAGGGAATTAAAAAGGGTGCAAAAAAAACAGTTTATTATATCAAACAAAAAAGTTACGTTTTTTTTTGACTTTTTGCGCACCCAGTACGTTCATTGAGCAGCACACAAAAATTTTTTAAACGAAAATTTTTATTTCACCAAGGTAATTGAAAGGTAAAAAAATACAGTTTATTATATCAAAAATAACATTTTATGTTTTTTTTGTTTTTTGGCACCCAGTCTTTTCATTGACGCAGTCTACGTAAATCAAAAACACAATCTTTATTCCCCACAGGTGAATTGAAAGGTGCAAAAAATACGTTTATTATTCAAAACAAAAATTTTACGTTTTTTTTGACTTTTGCGCCCCCGTACTGTTTCATTGACGCGCATCTAGGGTAAAATTTTTAAAACAGCAATTTAATTTCCCCCAGGGAAATTTAAAAGGTGCAAAAAATACAGTTTTTTTTAAAATCAAAACTAACAGTTACTGTTTTTGACTTTTGCGCACCCAGTATGTTTGACGCAGATCTCTAAAATCTTAAAACGAATTTCTTATTCCCCACAGGTAAAATTGAAAGGTGAAAAAATACAGTTTTTATAAAAAAACTAACATTAGTTTTTTTTGGGACTTTTGCCACCCAGTACTGTTCTTTGACGCAGCCTACGTAAATTTTTTAAAAGCAATTTTATTCCCCAAAGGGTGAATTGAAAAGGTGCAAAAAATACAGTTTTTATATCAAAAATAACGTTATTTTTTTTTGACTTTTGGCACCCAGTATGTTCTTGACGCAGATCTAGTAAATCTTAAAACAGCAATTTATTTCCCCAGGTGAATTGAAAGGTGAAAAAAATACAGTTTTTTATATCAAAACATAACAGTTCTGTTTTTTGACTTTTGCGCACCATACTGTTCTTTGACGAGCATTACGTAAATCTTAAAACAGCAATTTTTAAATTCACAACGGGAATTGAAGGTGCAAAAAAAAATTTATTAAATCAAAAACATCAGTTAGGGTTTTTTTTTGACTTTTGCGCCCCCAGTACTTTTTCATTGACGCGCACTACGTAAATTTTAAAAAACAGCAATTCTTTTTTTTACCACAGGTAAATTTAAAAAGGTGCAAAAATTCGTTTATTATATCAAAACTAAATTTAAAGGTTTTTTTGATTTTTGCGCACCCGTACTGTTCATTGACGCAGCATCTAGTAAATCTTAAAACGCAATTCATATTACACAGGTAAAATTGAAAGGTGAAAAAAAAAATACAGTTTTTAAATTTCAAACAAACGTTAGGGTTTTTTTTTACTTTTGCGCACCAGAATGTTCTTGACGCAGCATCAGTAAATTTTTAAAAACAGCAATTCTATATTCACCACAGGTAAATTGAAAGGGGTGCAAAAAATACAGTTTATTATATCAAAACATAACATTTGGGGTTTTTTATTTTTTGCCACCCAGTACTGTCTTGAGCGCTCTACGAAATTTTTAAAAAACAGAAATTCTTATTCCCCAAAGGGAATTGAAAGGTGCAAAAAAACAGTTTTTATATCAAACATACATTTACGTTGTTTTTTGACTTTTGCCACCCAGATGTTCTTGACGCACATCTATAAATTTTTTAAACAGCAATTTATATTCACCACAGGTGAATTAAAAGGGTTTAAAAAAATCAGTTTATTTACCCCAAAACATAAAGTTACTGTTTTTTGACTTTTGCGCACCGTATGTTCTGACGCAGCATTACGGTAAATTTTTAAAAACAAAAATTCTAATATTCACACAGGTAAAATTAAAAAGGGTGAAAAAATCCCGTAAAAAATTTTATAAAAAACAAAACAGTTAGTTTTTTTTTGACTTTTGCGCCCCCAGTTGTTCTTGACGCAGCTTACGAAAATCTTAAAACAGCAATTTTTATTTTCCCCACAGGTGATTGAAAGGTGAAAAAAATACGTTTTTATATCAAAACATAACATTTAGGTTTTTTGGATTTTTGCGCACCCTTTTACTTTCATTGACCTCTAGGTAAATCAAAAAAAAACAGCAATTCTATATTCACCACAGGTGAATTGAAAGGTGCAAAAAAAAAAGTTTATTATATAAAACAAACAGTATGTGTTTTTTGACTTTTGCGCCCCCCGTACTGTTTTTGACGCGCATCTAGAAAAACTTAAAACAGCAATTCTATATTCACCACAGGTAAATTTGAAAGGGCAAAAAAATACAGTTTTTATATCAAAACATAACAGTTAGTGTTTTTGACTTTTGCCACCAGTCTGTTCATTGACGCAGCACTACGTAAATCTTAAAAAGCAATTCAAATTTTTTCCCCACAGGTAAATTTAAAAGGGGGTGCAAAAAAATACCATTTTTATAAAAAACAAAAACAGATAGTGTTTTTTGGATTTTCCCCATTCCAGATTTGTTGTTTGACCCTTGCAGTTAAATTTGAATCCAGCAATTTTTTTTTTGTTTAGAGGATTTAGAATAGCTGGTTTGCCGTTTTTTAATAAGGGAGATTTTTCCCAAAAAACTTTTCCATCCCTTCAAAAATTTTTATTTTCTGGACATGGAGCGAAAATGCAGGGGGTAAGGAGCAAAGAGGGGGGTACACATGGAGGTGAGGTAGAGAGAAGGTGCTCCTTCCAGTGCGGGAAAACAGCATGCCAGGGATCGTTTTTGCAGGACCGTCAGGCCGTCACGCGGGTCAGGGCCCTGTGAATTAAAAAACGAACATCGTGCCATCGTCCTTCAGTTTTTAATGCAACCTGCATCTAGCGTCTTACCCCTCGTCCTCCATCACGCCCAAAAATTTCCATCAGCTCATCAGATCCGTCCAACATGAAGAGCCCAATGCAACTCGGTACCACCACTGTGGTAACCCATTGTCAAAGACCTCTTTAGGGAAAAAATGCGGTTGGGGGCCCGAAGGATTTTTAAAAGATCAAGAGGATATTAGTCTGTTTTGAGCCATTACTGTGCCACCAGAGGAAGGTAAAGGAACCCGGTAAATCGGCAACAATCCCGGGCGGTCGGCACCGTCTCGCAGGGCCCCTTGCTTGTAGCCCTCAGCTTTGGATGCAGAAAGTCGGACCCCAAAGCACCTGTTTTTGAGGGATTGATGATGACGACATTGCGGATCCACCCGGGCTTTTCCGCAGAATTTGCTTCGAGCGCTTCATCAGGGCGAGGAGGAAGACGATGGGGTAGTGCAAAACGGGTCCCGCCCACAAAAAGGGAGGGGGGGGTCGCAGAAGTCCGCTGATATGATTCCGCCCGCCACGGTCAGCGCAAACCCCGCTCCTCGCATCGCCTCAAAAGGTCCCCGGACCTCTCAAACCCCGGCCTTCTTTGAGCAAGCCTCTGAAATTACCCGCCCATGTTTGCCCCTTTGCCTAAACGAAAAAGTGAGGAAAAATTAAGTGGTTAACCCCCACCAACATGTTATCCATGCAGCGAATGCTGAGTTGAAAGGAGGGAAAACTTGGCCAAAAAAGGCCAGACCGACGCCGGGGGTCCAACCCCGTCACACCCACCGTCGCCGCCTCCTCCTCCCCCGCCCCCACCCAAACTTCCTCCGGCCCAGTTCTCAGAGTTTGATCGGGATCAGCCTCCCCTTAGCTCCACCGTCGCCGGTACCCCCCAGCACCCCAGAGACCCCCCCTACCCCTTCCCTTCCGCCCGTTTGACGACCCCACGCGTTTCAGCGGGCCCGTTAGCAGCCAGCCTTTTTTTCCGGTTTGGGAAAGAAGAAACACTTTAAAAACCCAAACCCCCCAAAGCCAAAAGCCTGAAAGTCGGGATTTTCCAGGCTTTTGGCCTTGGGAAAAGTTTTTCCTTTCCGTCTGTGGGCACGAGGGTTCCGCCCGTCATGGCCCCTTTCCTGCCCCCCTACCCGATGCGGAGGCTTTCCTTTTCCAGAAAAAACGTTTTCCCCGCCCCGGCCACCAGTGTCATCTAAAATTTCAGCGCGTTGTCTGCTCGTGTCCGGAAAAGTCCTCTCCCACCGACAAAATGGATAAGCACGGCCCCGGCCCCTATATTCAGTGAAGCTTGGGGGAGCTGGGGGGATGTCTCTGGGGGGGGACGGTGGCCTCAGGCCGGCGCACGCCCTTCAAAACTGCAGGGATGGTGCGGGCTCTTTCCCCCCAGGTTTCCCCTGGGGGAACACGTGCCCAGAGACACCCGGCCGTTTTAAATTAATCTGCCTTTTGGGGGACCGTCCCCCCAAACAGGAGTGTGGCGGGTTAAGCAACGAACCGAGGTGGCTGGGGGACAAGAACCTTGTGCCAGGGAAGGGTGGGGGGCGATAACGGGCGAAATCTGCGGCCGCCCCTTTTGATCGGTAGGCTGGAGCACATCCCTTGCTGGGACATGTCATGAACCTTTTCCCAGAAATTTCTAAAAGCACCCGGGCTGGACTGCCTGCTGAAGAAGGGTGAGGTTCTGAGTTCCACTTCCGCCGTTCGCACCCTGCTTCAAACCCCCCTGGCTGCGTTTGCAGGCAGTCGGCCCCCCGTCAACCTTCTTGTTGACGTTTGGGCAACCGCTGGAATTCCACCCCCCCACATGCCCAGCGATTGGGGCAGCAGCGCAATGCCCTTACGCAGTCGAAGTTGACACATGGCCTGACAAGCGCGGTACGGACCCCGGGGTGTTGAACCACGAGAGTGGAGGAGGTGGGAAAGAGCTCTGCACCTCCTTTCCAGTTTTTAAGAAGCCACCAAATGGGGCAGTCGGGGCAAAGCCCTTGTCAGTAGAGCATTGTGGTGCTTAGTTCTGGAACATGTTTTGGGCACGAAAAAACAGGTCCCGCCAGCACGGAGGAGGGACGGACCCAATGCGGACACGGGCCTTTCTTCGTCAAATCCCAAGGGCCCGACAGTTTACAATTTCATGGTCTTCATTTGGGGTGGTTCGGGGTCCGAGCTGTCAAGGGGGCGCAAAAGCTTCAGGGTGCATCCTCAGGGAAGGGCCCGGGCTGTGTTTAAGTGTGCCGGGGGGCAGGGGAGGAGGAGGGGAGGGGGAGGAGGGGGAATTCCCAGACACCGATGTTACCGACTCCCCGCCTTGGAAAGAGGGTTGGGGCCCAATTTGAGGCGGGGGGGAAGAAGGAAATGTTTGCTAGGCCCCCCGGGGCCCACGGTTGGGAAAACAAGGCTCCATCTTCACATGAGTGCTTTGGGTGTCCCTTTCCTCAAAAGATCCTCGCATTAAGGCCCTCAAAATGAACAACAGTTATGGGGGGCACCCCCCTGGGTCCCTGGTCAAAACAAAAACCGACTTTTCCCTTCCCCCCCCACCCAATAAGAGTAAAAAACAGGAAAGGGGACCTTTCTATTGATCAACTGGAACATCGTTGATCGTTCCGTTCCCCAAATGAAAGGTGTAACAAAATCAGCGATGTGACAGCGTAGAGTGCCAATAGGCCGTAGGGGCGCAGCAGGCAAGGGGGCGAAGCCCAATGGGGGGACCTCTGGCAACTTTGTTTTCCAGCTCACCAAAGCATCAATGCCCGGGACATATCCAACACACAGAGATCAGCTTAAGATCATGGTGCACGACATCTGCGTTCAACACCCTGTTTTTGCATGTGTTCCCGGACCCAAAACTTCTGGGGGATCCAAAAAGGGCGAATGGCCCGAGCTGGCTCATCACGCCATAGGGGTGTTGTCCTGCCCGCACCCGGTCATATTGAGCAGACCTTCAGCAAGCTGGAGGATCATTAAGACAAACGATCCGGCTTTCCACAGATAATGTGGATCGTTTTACTTTCATCAAGATGAATCAGCATGGATTTTGATGAGTTTGGGCCCCCAATTTCCCAGGTCACGATATTTCCGTTATTCACATTCCTTTTTAAACAGAAATGGTCCTCTTGAAAAATTTTTTTTAAAATATCATTTTTTCTGCAATTTTTATTCTCTTTTTCCCCAAAATCATTTTGCTGGGTTTTGTGGAGGGACTGTAAAAAACAGAAGGTTTATGCAACACCGTATTCCATTTACTCACTTTATCTTAAGAAGTTTTCGCATTGGGCAAAGTTTTGGGTCATGTTGCTGTGGGGATAAGCATAGTTATGGCCTTTTTGGGAATAGAAATGTGGCTTTAAGTGCATTCTCCCTCACAATTTTTAATGTGGCTGAGAAGTCAATTTAAATTTTTTGGGGGGTATTAGTTAATACGCAAAAATCATGGTCCCTTTGGAAAAAGAAATGTGGTTCTTAAGTGGCATTTCCCCTCAAATTTTTTGCAGTGGTGAGAAGTCATTTTATAATTTTTTGGGGATGCTTTTGAAATGCAGCAATATAAGGTCCTTTTTTAAAAAAAAAGTTTTTTCTAACATGAATTTGTTCTTCACAAATTTTCCAAAGTGGCCCAAGGGGGCATGCTTTGAATTTTTGGGGGCATTTTTTCGTGACATGCAGTTACACAGGTCCTATTCTAAAAAAAAGTTTTTTTCTAAAGACATTTGTTCTTCACAATTGTCCAAAGTGGGTCAAGGGCATGCTTTGAATTTTTGGGGGGGATTTTGCTGTGCATGCAGCTATACAAGGTTCCCATTTAAAAAATGTTGTTTTCTAACAGACATTTGTTCTTTCAATTGTCAAAGTGGCTCAAGGGGCAATTTTTAATTTTTTGGGGGCTTTTGCTGTGAAAAGCAGCAATCTGGTCCCATTCTAAAAATTTTTTTTCTAACAGCATTTGTTTTTTCACAATTGTCCAAAGGGTCAAGGTCATGTTTGAAAAATTTGGGGGCCTTTTTTTGGGGACATCAGCTATACAAAGGGCCTATTCTAAAAAATGTTGTTTCTAACAGACATTTTTCTTCCAATTGACCAAAGTGGCTCGGGGCATGCTTTGAATTTTTGGGGGATTTTTTCTGTGACATCAGCTATTTTTACAGGTCCTATTCTAAAAAATTTTGTTTCTAACGACATTTTTTCTTCCCTTTGTAGAGTGGCTCAAGGGTGATGGTGTGTCAGAAACAGGAATAGGGAGGACACGTTAAAGGACACTATTGCAAAAGACTTGATTTGCAAGATCTTTACATACGATCAATCCTTATTGAGACAACCCATTTAATACAATGAAAAAAAGAGAAACAAAGACAGGTGGGATTTTCCTTTTATTTTAAAAATGTGTTTTTTAGAATTAAAGACTAAAAAACTTGCATGTACAAAAAAGCTGTTGAAAAAATTCCCTGAATTGTACAAGGGAGGTACAGGAAAACTTTACCCGATGTAGGGTTTTTCAGGGACATGGGTTTTTGGGGCAAGACAAGAACAAAATACAGAGACCATTTCCTCCAGCACGTTGAGAAATGAGAAAAGAATGCCCAAAATAAAGGGCACCTGGGTGAAAAGGAGCGTTTAACCACCCCTAATTTTCCCGTGAAGTTAATTGGGCCAACTCATACGGAGGGACAAGCGCTACCCAGGATTGACTTGTACTAGGAAGGTGGAGTTTCCCACTCCCCTTCCCACCTGCTTCAGCACGACAGTTTTTGTTGCGCGCATCAGGGGATTTTAACCTGCGTGTTAATAAAGACGGCGCCCCCTGGGCTCCAGCACCCCCGTAACTCCGGCCCTGGGATGTGTGGGGCCCGGGCGGTTATCAAAAGTCCAGTTCAACTAAAATGGTGGTTAAAAAAACCCTTTTTTCCCCCCACTTTTTAAAAGTGGGGGTCATGCAGGTTTGGGGGGTCATGCTGTTTTCCCGGACAGGTATAGTCCAATTCCCCTTCAAATAAAATGGTGGTTGAAAGACTCCTTTTTTCCCGGGATTTTTTAAATGTGGGGGTCATGCAGGGTTTGGGGTCATGCTGGGGCCCGGCAGGGATATTCAATGTCCAGTTTTAAGTAAGAGAGGTTTTAAAAACATATGCCCCTGGCACTTTTCAATTTGTGGGTGTGAGGTTTTTTAAGGGGGCAGGCTGGGTACAAGCGGTAGTGAATGGTTGTGACTTTTTTTCTGTGATTTTATAAAATAAGGGTTGCCAAGTGTAGCCGTATCCCTTTGACTGTTGTGGATTTAATTTCCTTTTCCCGCCTTGTTGGGTGAATAATGAAAAGGGGTTGTTGCTCTCCCATAGTCTTTTGGTCATGCTCTAATCGACGTCACTATCGAAAAACCTTATCGATGCGGCCGACTATGACTATCGATCGATCTCGATAGCCCAAAGAATCGTCAACACTGTAATACCCGTGTAAAACCCCGCTGTGCAGACAGTATATGGATTACAGTGCAGTTACACAGTGCCCCAAAGATGTTTTTTCTTCTCAAAAGGGGAAAGTAATTTTTTTCCTTTTTTTTCCCCCGAAATTTTCCCCAAAACCGCTAGGGGCAATTTCCCCTTTTACCCAAATGACTCAGTTACATATTTTTGAAAAAGCCAAAAAAAAATTTGACAGAAAACCCATCCAGATCGGGCCTATTCGAAAAGGGTTGTTTGATCCAGGGGGAAGGTAAAACCCCTTTAAGGGGTTTGAACCCAAAATTCCCCCTCATTTTAGGGAAACAAATTGTTTCCCCCAATTCCAATCTGGCCCAAAATCAGAAAAAAATTCCCGGATAAACCCAAAACCTTTTATTCCAAAACCCTGATCATATAACTTGTTATATTATTACACTCTAGAAATGCATCCAGACCCTTTTTGAATTCTGTTAGTGAATCCACCATGACAAGTTCCTCTGGCAGAGAGTTCCACAGTCTCACTGCTCTTACAGTAAAGAATCCCTTTCTATGTTTATGTAGTAACCTTCTAGAGCATGCACCCTTGTTCTGGATACAGTCCTGGGTATAAATAGATCTTGGGAGAGATTTCTTTATTAACCCCTTAAACATTTGTATATATTTATTATGTCTCCCCCGAAGCCGTCTTTTCTCTGAATGAAATAACCCTAATCTTGCTAATCTTTCTGGGTACTGTAGTCCACCTGGTCCTTTTATTATTTTTGTTGCCCACCTTTAAACCTGTTCAAGCTCTACAATGTCTTTCTTGTGCACTGGTGCCCAAAAATATTCCATGTGTGGTCTGACCAGTTATGGGAGAACAATGTTCCCATCATGTGCATCTATGCCCATTTTAATACACCCCATGATCCTGTTTGCTTTGGCAGCTGCTGCCTTACACTGGCTGCTACAATTAAAGGGGTTTTCTCACTACAAAGATCATATGTCTAATGATGGAGACATTAATTACCATCCTTTGTTTTCTATCACTGAGCCAAAAACCCACTTGCAAGCATTTTCCCCTGGTCCAAGAATTCTCATTTACTTACCAACCTTTTATGTGGCACAGTATCAAATGCTTTAGAAAAGTCCAGAAAAATGACATCCAATGCCTCACCCCGATCCAAGCTAGAGCTAACCTCCTCATAGAAACCAATGAGAACAGTTTGATAGGATCGATCCTTTATAAACCCATGCTGGGATAGCATAATACAATTATTTTCAGTGAGATACTCCAGTATAGCATCTCTTACAAAACCTTCAAAAATTTCCTTACAACAAAGGTTAAACGTACCGATCCCTTTTTAAATATTGCAATCTGTCACGGATGCCCCTGCGACCCTCGTCCCGGGTGCATCCGTGCCCCGATGCCGAGCGGCGCTCCATCCCTCACGTCGGGTCGGGGGTCCGCTCGCCCCCCTGCAGGTCCCCAAGGCCACTTACCCGGCCACGCTCCTGCTCTGTCCACCTCTGTCCCACGGCGCATGCGGCCCCACCCCCTAGGGCGCGCGCGCGCCTGCAGTGTGAAATTTAAAGAGACAGTGCACTGGTAATTGGCCCTTACCGGACACTGCTCCGATTTAAAGCCGGCCTCTTCCTGGTAACCCTGCCGGATCTTTAGTGCCTGTAGCCTTTAGAGAAAGCGTTCCTGTTTGCCTCGTTCTGATTACCGTGTACCGTTCCTTCTGCCTGTCCTCGACCACGAATCTAGCCGCCTGCCCTGACCCTTTGCCTGTCCACGACTACGAACCAGAGCTGCCTGTCCTGACCTTCTGCCTGTCCCCGACCAAAAGCCTGCCTGACAATTCTGTGCCTCGCTACACCTCGGCTGCCTCCGCAAGCAAGTCACGTCAGGGGTAGCGACCTGGTAGACTCCCGCCGCAGCAAGTCCATCCCGCTTTGTGGTCCAGAGGATCCACTACCTCCGACCGTTACACAATCACATTTGCTATGTGTCAATCCTTTAGGACATTCCCCTTTTCTTTACAGTACATACATTTTAAGAATAGGGGCCTATCTATCACATTACTCAATTCCCTAAGGACACAAGGGAGTATACCATCAGGACCTGCGGATTTGTCTATTTTAATCTTCTTTAAGCGGAGCTGCACTTCTTCCTGGGTTAGACAAGAAACATTTAGGGTGGAGGTTACCTCATCCCTCGGCCCATCAATAGGTATGTCAAATTGTTTAATACATTTGCTTTCTCCTCATTGCCCTCTACAATACATCCCTTACTACTTTTCAAAGGGCCAACATTTTTAGTTTTATTCTTTTTCTATTTATATAGTAAAATATATATTTTGGGATTAGTTTTACTCTCTTTGGCAATATGTCTTTAAGTCTCCAGTTTTGCTGTAGCTTAAATGCTTTCTTTTTGTTATTTATTGCCTCCTTTACATCTCTCTATAGAGTGATAGGTGGAGGTAAGAGAGCTATGGTGTGGTAGGTGGAGTTGGGGGCTTTAGAGCAGTAGATGGAGGTAAGGGGCTATAGAGTGATAGGTGGTGAGGTGTTTATGGGGTGAGAGGTGGAGGTAAGGGGGCTATAAAGAGATAGGTGGAGATGGTGGTGGATTTATGGGCTGATAGGTGAGGGTTGTATTTTGAATTGGCACTAGGCCATATAATTAAATTGTAGGGGAAGAGTTGGGAGAGAGGATACAGGCTACAACTTACAGGCACAATATTCTGTGGGGGGAACAGAGAACCAACCCCCTGGAGATTGTGCTGTGGCCTGGACCCCCCATGACCCTGAGGGTGTGAAGGGGATGGAGTTTAGTTCTGACATTTTTTTGTAGTGTTTATATTTTTCTACAGGTTTCCTTCTACGGACTATGCTAGATTTTTGGATTAGGCTGCAGCTGTTGGTTTCACCTTGGCTGTTTTTTGAAAAATGTAGAAACAAATTATTGAAAAAAAATTACGTGGAGTCCCCTCCATTTTCCATAACGAGCCAAGCTAAAACCAACAGCTGCAGTCTGATACTATCAGAATGGGAAGGTCCATCCTTCCAACTTTAAAAATATCAGCCCACAGCCATCGCAGAAGTGGACCTTTACAGTAGAGGGTCTGCTTCTGATGGTTACCCTGCTCTTCCCAGTATCTTTGGTGCATTGGGTACTGGGGTAATAGTGACACGGGGTTAGTGCAAGCTTTGGATGCCAAAAAACACGGCTGGCTGATGACAAGACCCAGTGATAGTAATCAAGAGGTGTCTGTATGGTCCTCCATAAATAAACACTCCCCAACGCCCTCACTAACCATTTTATTAAAGAAATAGATCCAATGCTGGTCCAACATAGTCCACCAAATCTGTTGTAGTCCAAAATGAAAACCTGAAAATAAAAAAACAGAAATCCTACAGAAACCCTGGAGGACGAGGCATTAGCCATCCTGGATGCTGAATACCTATCCAGCTTTACAGAAAGCTTATTGACATCCCATACAGCATGCAATGCTGGGTGTCTGCTGTAGGGGATGGAGTGCCGCCAAAGTTTCCTGGAAATTTGACAGTTTCCCCCCCATACTCTAAATCTCCTCTACGCTACCTCTCCCTTTTACCCCACCAACCTCACGCTAAACACTCCTCTCCCGCACCCCCCCACTAACCCAGCTCCCCCACTATGAACACCCCCTTCCCTACACAAATCCCCCCACTCTGAACACCCTGTCACCCACTATAACCCACCGCATTCTCATGATGGATTTGGTCACTGATTCTAGGGCGGATTCAGCGTTCAATCTGACAGACCTACATTATCTGCTAAGGAAAATCAGCGTTGTTGTTCACATTACCCTGATTTTCCACAGCGTTGATTTTTTTAAGCACTGAAAATCTGCAATGCTGAAAAACAATTGACGTGAATTCTTGAGGCGGATTCCGCGCCACACATTATAGGAAGCTGAAAATCAGTGTCAAATCCTCGTCTGAAATCTGCACTTACTGGTGCAGATTTTCCGATGAGGATATGACACTCATTCAGCGCTGAAATTTTCAGTGTCTAAGTTTGTCATATGAACATACCCTAACCCACCTCCCCCACTCTGAATCCCATCTCCCCACTATTACCTACCTCCCCCACTCTGAAGCTCATCTCCTCCTCCACTACCCACCTTTCCTACTCTGAACCACATCTTCCCATCCATTACTCACCTCCCCCACTCTGAACCCGATCTCGCCCACTCTGAACTATCCCTCCTCCAATATCACCTCGCTCCCCATTATAACCCACCTCCCCCACTTTGAAATCCCCCCAACACTCTGAATTCACCCTCTCTAATCCACTTCCCCTACTCAAAACACCCCATAGCCTGCTCTAATTACCTCCCCCCTCACAGAAACCCACTCACCTATCCTAAAGAGCACTGGCAACCTTCTCTCTTCAGCACTCAGTGCTCTGCTGAGGAGAGGTAGCCGAAGCTTCACCCACTCTTCCTAGAATACGCTGAGCACTGCTGTTCTGACAGCATCCTGTTTTGTAATAGGATACTGGCGGAAGAACACAGGGATGTTAGGAGAGGTGTAATCTAACCTCTCCCAACGTTCCTCCGTACACCACTTCATGTGCCACCGCTGCTGCCCAACTACTGCCCTCCCCTGCCTCCTGTCCCGGCGATGGAGGGGGTGGAGGTAAACACAGGTTAAGCTCTTGAACCAGCTCCTTACCTGCGCTCCATACCTGACAGGCAGAGATACGTGCTACAGGCGATCACCTACATCTGCCTACCCTTCATCCCAACCCTGCTTAAAAGAGCCTGGTTAGTAAAAAACAGGCCCTCCGATGTGGTGGTCTGTTTCAGGGGCAGCTGTGGGCTGATATTTTTAAGGTGGGAAGGGCCCAATATCCATGGACCTTCCCATTTTGATCCCATGTAGTACTAAAGAAAAATCTTTAAAAAAACAGATACATTATGCACATACACATTTTCTGGCTGGATAACCTATCTAGAATGCAGGAAGGCTAGGTAACTCCCCTTCACCCACAGCAGGCACCCATCTTTCCTATGATCTTTCCTATGATAGTGTATCCCCTATGTGGGGAATGGAACCCAGCTGTTGTGGATGCTGGATAGTCTATTTAGTGCCCAGGAAAGCTGGGTGATACCCTATTTTTCAGAAGTCTCACCGACATTCAAGGAAAGGAGCACTAACTAAATTTTGGTGGAGAAGGAGATGGTCTTAAGACTCCTTTTGACAGTGAAAGCATGCAAAGATATTTTAGAGAATTGTATGTTTACAACATTGTGGCAACAGTTTGGAGATGACCTATTTCTATCCCATCATGATAGTGTCCCCGTAAAGTGAAACCGGCTCCTTTAACATCAGAGCCTGAAGTTACAAATGCTATCTTGAGTGAATGGGCACAAATGCCTATAGACGCTTTCCAAAATCTTCTCATGATTTTTGCTAGAATGTCTGAAAGCAAATGTAGTGAGAAAATATGACCTCACTAAGTTAAAGGGACTTATCGACAAATAGTCCCAAACTGAATTTTATATTCACTAGAAAGAGAACTAACTGTAAAACTTAAAGGGAACCTGTCACACATACTAGTAACAGACATGCTGTTTCCAGCGCTATGCCCCTTATTCTGTAAAATGCAGTAGTTTCAGGGCATTAACGGCTCAAATCTGGCAATTTACAGCCTGTTCTGTCTGAGATGAGTCCAGTTTACTCATGAGCAGGTTTCTATCTATTAAAAGTAATTGGTTAATCAGTTGTGAGGGTGTGTGGCTAGCTTTGGGTGGGTGGGCTGACACCTGCTCATGAATAAGCTGGACTCTTTTCTGGCCGAATGCTCTGAAACAACAGCATCTTACAGAATACGGGACACCGCGCTGGAAACAGCATATCTGTCACTCAGACGTAACTAGGGAAGCCTGGGCCCCATAGCAAACTTTTGGATGCGCCCCCCCCCCCCTCCTGCCTGCCCGACTGCGAACATTTACCGGGATCTCTTAGTAATAGTCATGCAGTTACTAGACAATCCAACAAGCAAATACCTCACCATACATATCATGATCATACTGCTACCAAACAAATCCCACTATACCCAGACCAAAATTACTACACTGTGTTTCAAATTATTCTGCAAATAATATTTTCTCTTATTTTCCAAACTTACCTATATGAAGTGCAGTCATTGTAATTTTCCAGTCATCAACTATTAGAGTATAATTGAAAGGTTTTTGAACAAACTGCCTATGTTAACAGTATATTTTACACAAAAAAAACCCTCAAAATGCATAAAAATGTTTCAAATTATTATGCACAGCAGATTTTTACCTTTTTTTTTTTTATAAAAAACAAAAAAATGGCCCATTTGTAAAATTTAAAGCATTAGCAGTTATTAAACTGAAATCAAACAGTTTTCAAGTCAAAACTTTTTCTAGGTGTGTTACATGTGCACTAGGACCCCTTGTTAAATAGCTTCTAAACTCTCCGCATTGAATTTGTCAGTTTGGGGAGGGTTTCTGTTTAAAAATTGTTTTGCAGAGGACAAAAAATACCCCCCAAGCTGTTGTTTAAAGGTAACTCCCTCCCCCCATCATAACTTCCTTTGATGATTTCCAAGGTTCTAAAGGGGGTTTGAGGTCAGGGAGCATGGGGGCCCCACACCAAATTTTGCCCCTTTTATCCCCCTAGCACCCAAGATTCAGATTTTTTTTTGTAACGGTGCTTTATCAGCATGAAAATGATCTTGCGCAGAATGCAGGGGTTTTTCTTTTTGAACCATGGCAAACCTCCAAACAAATTTAGCACGGGTGTCTGCAAATGCTTTCATGATAAAAACCCCGACACCTCCCATCAATGATTTTAAACTGACAAACAAAAAAATTTTCCCTTTCACTCCTAAACACTTTTTGTAAAATTTGGAACCGGGAAATAACACTCCACAAAACGCCCCAAAAATATTTTCCCAAAACACGCACAACACCACCCAAGAAACTGAAAAAATTCCCCAACACTATTACTGAATAAAGTCAAATACAAAGACCAATATTACCCCAATAGGGGTAATACCTTTTAACACAACTCTGCAGACTTATATTCTTCCATACATGCCAATAGTTTTAATCCCGGGTACACGGGTCCCTACGACGGTATTTACCACATACAGGCCCATATAAGGGTAGATAGTGTACACTTGCCATGTGACTATATGTGTTTAAAGTGCATTTTACTTTTATGACTCACTCGCAGGTGACTTTTCTCTGATGAGTCGTTGACTTTCCTTTTTCTTTTGATTCAGGTCCGCCCACCTGATACTTTCCCACACCTTTCATCCCTCGTTTTGGACACAAATATCTTAAAATCTTCACTTTTCCAGCCCTCCTCACTGTCCCCCGCCCTTTACGTAGGGGGTAAGTAGTCTGTTTCAAACCCCGGGTACTATAAATAGGCGGGTGAGAGGGCCCAAAGGGTATGGGTAGAGAATAGGTGGCCCTACATAGTAGGTAACTATGGTGGGTTCAAAATGGGTTTGGCGATATATAGGATAGGGGGGGGGCCCACATCTTTGGTGAGGCCCACATATGTAGGTATGTATAGCATAAAGTGTCCTTAGCAACCAATCAAGTCAAAACAACCAATCAAGCCAGTTTTCATTTTTTAAAATCCCGGGGGGAGTGAAACCAAGCTCTGTTTGGGTAGTTGTGGTTTCTGTTTGGGGTTGCTAGAACTCTGATTGGTTGCAAAAGGGCAAAAAGGGAAAATTTTACATTTTAACAGTTTTCAGATATGAGGTCAAAAGTGTTTTTTATTGGGAAAACAGGGGTTTTGCGTTTGCTTTTTAGTATTATTATTTTTGTTAAATGCACAAAAGTTTTTTTTGGGCCCGCTACAGGACAAGACTGTGCAATTGCTTTATCACTTATATACATACATGCCAACTCTCCCGCTTTTGGCGGGGGTTCTTAAAATAACACCGGCACCGAAGTACTCAGGGGCACTACTTGGCGCCCTGGCCTTCCCACGGGGGGAAGCTGCCATCGTGGCCCCCACCCCCCGGACCACTGTGCAGGGAGGGGCAGGGGGGATGTTCCCCCCTCCTTTCTCCCCGTATGTACACGCCCGTTGAGCGTGTCATACAATCACGTTCAGGTGGCGTGACGCACGGATTCCCACCCCCTGTAACGCTATCCCTCGGGCGGCAACACTGCTGGCCCAGGGGATCTCGGGAGTGGGGGGTTCCGGGGGCCTGGGAGGGGAGTGTTTTTTTTATTTTATTTTTATTAGCTATTGGGGGGATCTACCTTGACTAAAGGGCCTACCTGGCTACAAGGGGGGAATACCTGGTAATGAGGGACACCCGGTACAAATGGGGGTCTACCTGGCCAAGGGGGGACTATGGGTACAAGGGGGGGCCACCTGGTAAAGGGGGGAACCTGCTAAAAACGGGGGACTACCTGGCTAAGGGGCATCTACCTGCTTTCTTTTAGAGCGTTATCATTTTGTGGAGGGGTGTGTGGCTTTTTCTAAGGGGCGTGGCGCACCAACAAGATGGGTGTGATCATGCAAATTTTTTTGCTGCGGCGCACGTTGCGCGCCACCCCTTCGAATCTCCCACTTTTCCACTTTCAAAAGTTGGCAATATCTTATAAATCACGAGTCCATGATGTATTTCTATGTTTTTCTCTAACATGCAGGTCATTAGACCCCCCCTCTATGGGGCCTAATATTTTCCCGTAATGGCAAGCCGAGGTGTTTTTTCCCCCTCCCTTGCAACATCCCCCCTCCGGCCATCATGCTGCAAGGGAGCTGATGGTTACACAGAGGGAACTATCTGTTAATTACATAGAGGCTGTGTCCATTATTGCCTACAACATCTGGGGGGTTAAAAGTTTGGGACTTAGCCGATTCAAATCCCAGGTTCCTTGTGCATGTACTCTTTTCTATCGCTTCAGCTGGGGCTATGTGCCCCCCAAGGGAGCTACAGCCTTGGTGGGGACAGCTTGTGGCCCCCCCACCATCCCCATAGTGTTTTCAAAATAGCCATACAGGAAGAAAATCTCTGGGGCATTAATAGATCTGAAAAGTAAAATTGTCGCCCCGGGTACCTAAGTTATAGACAACACTATAACAAAGGGAAGTTTGGCATGAATTGGGACCCCCAATGTTCCCACCCCTTACCTAGGCCTAGTTCCATATACCCAAGGGTTTTGTTTGAAATCCCGTCAAATTTCCATTGAGAATAACTTAAAGAGTGACTCCAAGGCAGAAACCCACAAACCTATTGTAATCAATAAGGTTGTTCAGCTGCTGTGGGCGTCCATTGTAAAAAAGATTCTCAGGTGCACATTTTCACCTCTGCATCAGAGGTTTTGAAAGGAACCCCAGATGTAGGATTGAACCAGGCCTAAATGCTGCAGACATAGGTACCTTTCTCATATAAATCCGGTAGCTTGTCTTTGGACACTGTGCTCCTTCTTGTCACCTTCCTGCAGCCTTTGAGTCTCAGGGGTGAAGTGAGTGCAGACACATGCACAGGAACTGCCCCCCAGCACCTCACCTCACCTCTGGAACTCATAAAACAAAGTTACAATACCTGCACTTTTTCCCCCTCCCCCCAAAAATTTAACCATTACTTTGTACGTTATGGCGTCCCGCACAGTACGTTTTTGGACATGTTTGGGAAACTATATTTCAGCGCCCCAAAACAGCATCCAAACCCCGCCCAAACCACTTCTTCAAAGAGGGTTTTTGACTGTTTCTTGGCGCGTTTTTTGGGCGAGGGGTTTTTAACAATGTTTTACCCCAAAAATTAATAGCCAAAAAAGCTCCAAAAACGCGCTGGGTTTTGGGCAAATTTTTTAATTTTTTTTGATTTCCCATGAATTTTCACGCTGAAAACCCCTTCAAGAATTTACATACAAAGTTTTTCATCCCCAAAACACTTCCAAAAAAACAAAAAAATTTTTTGTGAACTACAAGCTGTTTTTTCAGGGGAAATTTAAGAAATTAACTAGGGGAGTTTTGGAGGCTTTTTTGATGCTGTTTTGAGAGCGGAAACACTCCGAAAAACGAGTCAAAATCAGCCATGTGAACATACCCTAAGGCACACTCTTTGCAGTGACTGTTTTTTATGGCTGCTGTGGATGTATTACTCCCCCTCTGTCCAGACTTCTTGTACCTTGGACAGTGAGGAGAACAAGCAGAGCAGTAGCACTTTTTTGCAGGTTCGGGAATGGATTCTATTTCTTCCCCCTCCCTCTGCTTTTGTTCCCAGATATTCACTTCAATTTCTGTACTAGACGGAGAGAGGGTGGGGGGAGGAGAGGGGCTGTAGCACAGTCACTGACACTTAACTCTTTTTGCTGTGCTCTGCCTGGACTCTGTGTCTCTGACAGTGAGTGATGAGAGCAGCAGGCAGCATCTTATCACCAGGTCCGCTGGCATTTGCGTGCATTGGCGAATCCAGTTCAAGCTAGCAACCTTGACCTACAAGGCTTTCCATAACCTCTCCCTTCCATATAGCTCTGCCTTAATCTCTAAATACTTCCCCTCATGCAACCTACGCTCCTCACAGGACCTTTTTATCTGATCTCCTCTTATCACCGCCTCACATAACCGTCTCCAAGACTTCTCTGGTGCTTACCCCACACTCTGGAACTCACTGCCTCAACACCTCAGGCTCTCCACCTCTCTCGCTAACCTCAAACATAACCTGAAAACCTACCTCTTCAGGATTGCCTATAACCAACATTAACCGGGTTGCACAGCTCCACCCCACAAACATGTCTGCCCCTCACCTTCTGTCTCTTCCCTCCTTCCCTGTAGACTGTAAGCCCTCACGGGCAGGGACCTCTCTCCCTCTGTACCAGTTGTCAGTTACTTATTGTCACTTTGTAATTGTTTGACCAATGTTATTTATGTACCCGCCTGAAATGTACAGCGCCCTGGAATCAAGGGCACTCCAAAATAAATGATAATAATAATAATAATAATGATAATTGTCTGCCGGGCTCAGGGGCTGAAACCAAAGAGGCAGCAGACGAAGTAGTAGCTGCTACGGGGCCTGGGCCCCCTAAGAACCCGGGCCCCGTGGCAGCTTCTATGTCTGCTACCCCGGTAGTTCCACCCCTGCTGTCACTAGCTTATTCTGTCCTTAGAAAGGGAGGCATAACATATGTGACAGATTCTCTTTAACTTTTAATGTTACATATACAGTATATAAAAAAAATATTGTCCAATTTCACCAACTATAAAATGCATAAAGGCTGTAGATTGGAGACTCTGTTTATAGTAGGCTAACCACAACTGATTGCTGATGGCATATTCTAATGCCTTACTGGTACAATTGTCTGTATTTGTGGAGGACACACATTTTTTTTGGTAGCATTACATCGCTAATATTTGCTGAGAGATTATTGTGATTTTGATACTCTCCTGATGAAATCTGCTCTATAGACTGAAATGCGTTGGAGGAAATGTTTTACTAGTGCAGGGAACACCAAGGTGTAGGTTCCTGTGTGGGACCACCCTTATCGGAGTGATAAACCTGCGATAACCAGGAAGGGTAATCGTATGGGTAAGTTAGGTATTTAACCATTTAAGCAGAGGAGAAGTCCAGAGTAAATTGTAGCTGGGAGCAAAGGGCACGCCAGAATCTTGACAATATGCTGGGGAAGTTCATGCAATCGGAAGATGTGCTAGAAGAAGAGGTTGACGAGGCGTGGAGCAGAGGGCAACCGAGGCAATGATATGAAGTGTGACATCTTGGAATAGGCAAAGGTTGCAGCAGACCTGCCGGCATGAGAAAAGGCATCTTGTTACGAGCACAAGTGGTACAAGATTCCACAAATTCTTTAATGTCTTTGACAAGATCTGGCCACCAATAGAAACGAGAAATTAATTGACAAGAGAGCAATGGGCGCACATAAGTCTCACCTGGAGAAACATATTGAAAGTCTATGGAAGCAGCTGAGAGCAGGCGTTCAGGAGGTACAATGTGCCAAGGAGCTGTCTCTTACCCAATAACTAGAGATGGGCGAATTGATTCTAACGAAGTGGAATTCGTTTAGAATTTCAGGAAAACTTCTTTTCGGACCAAAGCAACTTTGGGGTACTTCGGGTAACAAGTGGCTTTGATTGATAAAATGGCTGCGAGCACATGGCGCTACGGGGGCAAAGCACTCTGGAGGAAAAAGGGGATACCCCTGCATACATGTGCAAGATGAAGCCAATCAAGCCCGTCGGGTTTCTGTGACGTCACCGCACTATATAAGACCGAGCGCCCGCGGGGAGCTCACCCCTTCACGTACTGAAAGGAAGGTGCGCTGCGGGGATACGCTTTCTGAGAACTGTTTTTTTATACAGCGATTTCTGTGGGTGTCTCACTTGTCTCGGACTTTTTCTCTGAATTTTCTTTTTCTGTTTTTTTTGGGGTATTGGATTAAAAATCCAGTGTGCTCCCTGCAGCTGCATAACATTCAATATCCAAGGGGATCTAACCCATTCCTGTTGAAATTCATTTAAAGAAACAGCTTTTTACAATACAAATACCACTTCTTTTTTTGGCTGCTAAATTTCTTTTGCGCAATTTACATCCAGGGTTTAAATTAAGCTTGTTTTTCTGGTGTGCTGAAAAAAATAAACCGTCTTTTTAAACGCCAAAAAAAATTTTTTTTTTTTGGTACCTAATTCAAAAGCAAAGGCTAATTACAACTGTTCTCTTTTGTGTGGCTAAAAACCGCAATTGTAACAGCTACTATTTTGTGCGGCTCAATTTTTTGGGCGCAATTTACATCCGGGGGGTTAAATTTAAAGCGTTTTTTTTGCTGGTGTGCTGACAAAAATAAACCTTTTTTTTCAACCCCAAATATTAATATTTTTTTTGGTAGCCTAATTCACAAAAAAGGGCTATTACAACGAAATCTCTTGTTGGTGGCGTAGAAAAACGCAATTGTAACACGCTACAAAGCACTAGTTTGTGCGGCTAAATTTTTTTTGGCGGAATTTACATCCAGGGGTTAATTAAGCGTTTTTTTGCTGGTTGCGAAAAAAATAAACCGTTTTTTTCAACGCCAAATAATATATTTTTTTTTTGGTAGCCTAATTCACAAGCAAAGGCTCATAACAACTGTATCTTTTTGTTGTGTGGCGTAAAAAAACACCAATTGTAACAGCTACTAGTTTGTGGGGCCAATTTTTTGGCGAAATTTACATCCGGGGGTTTAAATTTAAAGCGTTGTTTTTGCGGGTGTGCTGACAAAAATAAACCTTTTTTTTCAACCCCAAATAATAATTTTTTTTTGGTACCAAAATTCAAAAGAAAAGGGCAATTAAAACGTACCCTTTTTGTTGTGGGCGAAAAAAACACGCAATTGTAAACGCACTATTTTGTGCGGCTAAATTCTTGGCGCAATTTAATCAGGGGTTTAAATTAAAAGCTTGTTTTGCGGGGTTTTCTGACAAAAAAAACCGTTTTTTTCAAGCCAAATATATATATTTTTTTTTGGAACCTAATTCCAAGCAAAGGCAAATTACAACTGTATCTCTTGTTTGGGGGCTAGAAAACACGAAATTTTAACACGCTACTTTTTTGTGGGGCTCAATTCTTTGGGCAATTTTTACATCCAGGGTTAATTCGTTGTTTTTGCTGGTGGTGACAAAAAAAAACCGTATTTTTCAACGCCAAATATATATATTTTTTTTTTTGGTAGCCTAATTCAAAAGCAAAGGCTAATTCAACTGATCTCTTTTTGTGTGGCGTAGAAAACACGCAATTTTAACACGCTACAGTTTGTGCGGCTCAATTCTTTGGGGGAAATTTTTACACCCAGGGTTAATTAACGTTTTTTTTTGCGGTGTGCGACAAAATAAACCGTCTTTTTCAACGCCAAATATATTTTTTTTTTTGGGTACCTAATTCACAAGAAAAAGCTAATTACAACTGAAACCTTGTTGTGTGGCGTAAAAAACACGCAATTGTAACACGCTACTATTTTTGCGGCTCAATTTTTTGGCGCAATTTACACCCAGGGGTTAAATTTAAAAGCTTGTTTTGCTGGTTGCTGACAAAAAAAAACCCGTCTTTTTAAAACCCAAATATAAAATTTTTTTTTTTTTGTACCTAATTCACAAGAAAAAGGCAAATTACAACTGTATCTCTTGTTGTGTGGCGTAGAAAACCCCAAATTGTAAACGCTACAAAGCTACTATTTTGGGTGGCTCAATTCTTTTCGCAATTTTAAACATCCAGGGTTAAATTTGGTTTTTTTTTGCTGCTGTCGACAAAAATAAACCGTCTTTTAAACGCAAAAATATATAAATTTTTTTCCTTAGCCTAATTCACAAGAAAAGGGTTAATAAAACTGTACTCTTGTTGTTGGCGTAAAAAACACGCATTGTAACACGCTACAAAGCTACTAGTTTGTGGGGCTAATTCTTTTTGCGCAATTTACTCCAGGTTGTTAATTAAGCGTTTTTTTTGTGCTGTGCTGAAAAAAATAAACCGTCTTTTCAACACCGAAAAAATACATTTTTCTTGTAGCATAATTCAAAAGCAAAGGGTTTAATTTAAGCCGTTTGTGTTTTTTACATTTAGTAAAAACACAGGCTTGAAACGACACATACAAGAAATTTTTTTCCGGGCCATTTGGAGCGCAATAAATCCAAAGGGGTACCCAAGCTTGTTCGGGTTTTCTTTTGGGATCAAAAACGGGGTGTATATTTATCATATACAGATACTTCATAAAACAGTGTCTGTACATTTTAGAACAAACAAAATGTCAGACAAGAGGGCGGGCTCTGCAACTGCAGGGGGCAGTGGCACAAACATTTCTGAAACGGGCCCAGGTCGCAGCACAGAAAGGGGGACGTCGCAGCGGGGGTCACTCGGTGAGGCCAAATGCCGTGTCATCTAGGGGCCGGTGTTGTTAGAAACCCCAAGGTTCTTGATTGGTTGACTATTCATCCTCTTCCTCCAATGACACTGACAACCCCCAGCCAAGAGTCGGGGGGAACCTCAACACAACCTTATTTGGCATCCCCGGGAGCGGGTCACGGCCCCACCGCCCAGCCCCCCTGTCCCATCCATTCCCAGCCAGGATCTACTAGTGGTCGGGCTAGCGCCACTATATGCGAGATGAACAATTTGAGGAGGGCAGTCACAGCTACTTGGCAGCGAAGAAATGGGGCCAAATATCCCCAGCTTCTTGCATAGGCGGAAAAGTAAGATTGGAGAGTGGCAGGGAGGTTTGTGGTGAGGGGGTCACCTCGGCTTCCCAAAACCCGGGTGATGGGGACAGAAGACGAGAAACACAAATAATGATGAGACCGCCCAACTGGGACCCGGGGTGAAGCAAGGGCTTCATCATCGTCAGAGAAGAGGGCGTCAGCTTCGCGCAGGCAGGGGCGCAGCCAGCAATGGGTTGTGTGGCCGTGAGTCAAGGGTAGCGCAGTGTGGGGTGGGGACCCAAAGCGGCCACGGGGTAAAAAACCCCTTTCGCAGGTCCAAGACAGTACGCACGGGGGCTCAGCAGGAAAGCGGCGGCAGAAGTCACTCAGTGGGGGAGCGTGGCGGTAAAAATCAGCTACTCGGGGGTGGGCAGTTTTTGCTAAGACCCGGGGGACCGAATAGGGGTTATAGTAAATCTTGGGCAGAAAGTGAAGCGGGGCCCGGGGAGCTAAAGTTTGGCACAACGGCCCTGCGTCAACACATGCGCGTCACCACCGGTGGCCGGGAGAAAGGGGCCAATGGGGGTGGTCCACCGCCGCTGCAGCCACAGGGGCCCATGGCACGCATGCCTTTTCACCAGTAAAGGGCCCACCACCTCTGCAAAAGGCAGCTTTTTCTCTTGACATCCTCCCCGGCCCCAAAACCCCTGCTCCTCCAACTCATGGCCCCACATCGTTCAGAAGGCGATTGAAAGAGAAAACCCAATGCGCCCAACCACCAAGGGCAGCAGCGACCGTGCTCCGCCCAAGTTTTTGTATGCAGCCCCCTCCCTTTCCCAAATGGTGGACTCTGCCCTTTCAGAAAACTAATGGTTTGTCCCAGCCGAGATGGAAGTTCCAAGCCGTAATTTTTTTTTTCCAAAAAGGCAGTACCAGCACTTCATAAATTTTAAAACAAAAGTGGGTCAGCCCTTTGACTTATGGGGTTTTTTCCAAGGACACGGCGCGCGGCGTCGAGCGAACTACGGTAGGGCCTACATGCCTTTACGGCCCACTGGGTGAAATGTCTTCCTGCCCAGCACACCAAAAATTTGGGACGGGAGACGCCGCTTTCTCCTCCACGTTGTAAAACTGCTGCCCTCCCCCTTTTCCGCCTCCTCCTCCTCCACCACCCCCAAACCATCTCAGCCTCCACAAGTACTGCCCATCATACCACATTTGTAGGGCACAGCGGTGTCACGCCGTTCTACACCTAGCTTGCCTCGCGAACGAAGTCACACAGGGGAGGAACGCCCCTCATGCACAAAAAATCGATTGTGGCTTTCCTCCCGCCAACCCTGCAATCGAACCCCATGGTGACGGAAAATGGGGGAACAGGGTGTCCGCGCTGCACCGAGGGGGGAGGGTCCATGCGCCCTGCAGGCGCACGTGTTCAATCGGGTTTTAAAAAAATTTTTCCTGAATTTTTCCACCGACTTCAGAACATTCTGAAAAGGGCCCAGAAACTGTGCATGCACTTTATCCTTTCGTACAAACCAGGAACACCCTCCTCGAGTTGCAGCAAAGAACGGCCTCCCCCAACACGCTCTGATATCGATGTTTCCACCCCTGAATTTCCCAACCTGCACTTTTGGACCACGAAAATGAACAGAGAAAGGCCTTAACGTTTTTTTTGATGATCCAGGCAGACAGAAGTACTCCCCGTGTAATTTTGATGTCACCAGTGGCAGCTCATCGTGACACCCCCGTTTGTTGAGGCCATTCGGGGAGGCCACGTTTTTTTGTCACCCGCCAGGATACGGGATGAAAAAACCATTCCACTGCTTCATGTCCGGAAAGATCTGAAAAATCTGTCGGGGGCAGGGGCGGAGATGTGGCGACTACATCTCTGGCCACAGATCCGGGGGACTGAAATGGAGGAGGAGGGGGGAGGAGGACATTGGAGCAGAAGCATTGTCTGGTGAAATGAGGGGTTTTTCTACCCAGTGACAAGAGAGGAGGAACGGGAGCACTGGAGGGTGGAGGGAGATGAGGAAGACGAGGCAGATACTCCCAAGCACCGGGCAGTATACAGTGGGAAAAGGAGGGAGGGGGCCCCCGGGTCACTTGTGCAGATTCCCCCGCATGCTTATTTCCGGCTGGACAGCCAATAGTCAGCATCCCCCGAGGGGTATTCTGGGGTCTCCACCCTATTGGACCCTCGCTACCGGTCCAAAATGGAGCCTTTTTCCCCCCTATTGAGGGGAAGACAAACTCAAAAACTATAGGGGAAAACCTCCTAATCATTGGGGCCCCTGCCTATTTGGGGGCATCTCCCTCCCTGACAGGGCTGACCGGGGGTTCCCCAGCGCCCCTACTACGCCGCGGCTGCGGGGAAGGGGGGGGGTAGGAGCATACCACTCCATCAGCAGTAACCTAAGTCTGGATCACTAAACACTTCCTTTCCCCCCCTAGTAGGAGGGCAGCACCGCAGCAGCAGCAGCAGCAGGAATGGACATTCCCTGAACCAACAGGGGTTTTGGCCTACTTGACCCTCTGCCCCCCCAGTTAGAAGACCGCTGGACACTGGGCAGCCAAACGGGTGTGTGGCCGCAACTTGCCGATTTGCAGTGGGGAACTGTCCCGCCCGGCCAGTAGGGGCATCAGAGCGGGTGTTCATGCGGCGGGGGGCCCTCGTTACCCCAAGGAGAACCCCTTGTCCACAGGAAAAGTTGAACACACCCCTTTTTCAAGATAATCAGGCGTGGGTCGGGCCCGGATTCCACACACCAAACCTTTGGGGTCATCTGGGTTCAAACTACCTCCTCAGCCACTTTCTGATGCCGCCACCCGCCGATGCCACACATTGCTGATAGTTTTCCCCCATCTGGGAACCCCCCCGTCTTTACCAGGGGGGGGCGGGGATTCCCACCCACCCAAACTCTGTCATTGGCCCCCCATTGCCTGCGCGCTGGGTTTTCTGTTTGGGGGGTAATCCACACTTTTCATTGTGCCACCGCGGCCGGGACTGTTTTGCCACCTCCCAAAAGCATGTGCCACTCCTGACCCATGCTTTTGCTCCGTCATCACCTCCACCTCTGTCCATTGTGCCCACTTTTTTTTCCTGACCTCATCTGCTGCCGCCGTGACCTCCGCTCTCAGTCATTGTGCCCGCCTGTGGCCTAATACTATTTTGCCCCCTGAGAAGTCATTGTGCCACCTCGACCTCAGCTGCGCTGTGACCCCTGTCGTGCCCTCCACACTGTCTCATTGTGCCACTGTCTGACCCCCCCTGCGCTGCCCTGGCTGCTGCCGTCCCCCAACTGTGGCCACCCTGGTTTTTTTTCCACCTCCAAATTTTTCATTGTGCCACTGCGACCTCATGCTGCTGATGTGGCGCTGCCGTGCCCTCCACACTGTGTCATTGTGCCACTGTCTACCTTTTGCTGCGCTGTTCTCCTGCCCCTGCCCTCTACACTGTGTCATTGTACCACTCTTTGGCCTACCCTTTTTTTTCCCGCTCCAGAATTTTTCATTGTGCCACTGCCTGACCTCATCGCTGCCCCTGGGGGGACCTCCACGGTGATTTTGCCACTCTGTGCCCAATCGTTTTTTTCCCCCTCCATAAGTCCCTTTTGCCCTGTCGACCTCATACGCTGCCGCCGTGACCTCCAACGTATCATTGTGCCCCCTTTGCCTAATACTGTTTTGCCGCCCCATAATGTCATTGTCCCGCCTGCCCATACTGCTCCGCCGTGACCACCACACTGTGTATTGTGCCCCTCGTGGCCTAATCTGTCTTGCCCCCCTCCATAATGTCATTGTGGCCACTGTCTGACCTCATCTGCTGCCGCCTTACCTCCAACTGTTGATTGTGCCCCCTCTGTGGCCTAAACTGTCTTTTCCGCCTCCATAATGTCATTGTGCCCTGTCTGACCTCTATGCTCGCCGTGACCTCCAACGGTAAAATTTTTGCCACTCTGTGGGCCCAATACTTTTTGCCGCCCCCCAAATGTCATTGTCCACTGCCTGCCTCTACTGCTGCCGCCGGGGGGGGGGGGGGGGGGGGGGGGGGGGGGGGGGGGGGGGGGGGCGGGACCTCCCACGTTGATTGTGCCCCTCTTGGCCCCAATACTGTTTTTCCGCCTCCCGAATGCCCTTGTGCCACTGTCTGACCTCATACTGCTGCCGCCGTGACCTCCACACTGGTGATTGTGCACTCGGCCCTAAAAACGTTTTTCCGCCTCCCTAATGTCATTTTGGGCCCCTGTCTGACCACATACGCTGCCGCGGACCTCCCCACTGTTGATTGTGCCACTCTGTGCCCAATACTGTTTTTCCCGCCCCCATAATGTCATTGTCCCCTGCCTGACCCCATACGCGCCCCCGTGACCTCCCCACTGTGTGATTGTGCCACTCTTGGCCCCAATACGTTTGCCACCTCCAGAATGCCATTGTGCCCCCTTGGCCCCAGATGCGCCCCCGGACCCCCACACTTTTGATTGTGCCACCTGTGGCCTAAACTGTTTTGCCGCCTCCAAATGCATTGTTCCACGCCTACCTCTGCTGCTGCTGCCATGCCCCACACTTGTATGTGCCCCCTGTGGGGCCCAATACTGTTTTGCCGCCTCCAGAATGTCATTGTGCCACTGCCGACCTCATCGCGTGGCTGCCGCCCCCACCTCCACACTCTACACTAATGTTTCCACCTGAGCTCTCACTTGTTTTTTTCCAGCTTTCGCAAACATGACTTTTTTCAGGGTACATTCCCCTTTAGTTTTTTGGTCATTTTCCCTCTTAAGTGCCCAGGGGAATTTTTTAGTAAGCGATTTTAAGAGCGGGGGCAGTCTGTCTTCATACAAAACCAACATTTAAAAACCAAACCCCAACTCCCCCTGCATATTTAAGCATGGCACAACGTTCTACAGCACCCCGCGCCTGGGCGCCTGGGAAAAAGCTGTTTTTAACGGATTCGTGCCCAATAATTCGGGACCCAAACGAATTTTGTCGGAAAATTCGGCGAAGGACCGAAACCAATTTTTTAGAAAATTTGGCCTCCTACCAATAACACAAACCCCAGAAAGTGCATCGTCCTTGATGTTCTTCTCATCAGGATGGAAATGGATCAAGAAATCCAACCATTCTTTTTGGTGAGTGCCACAATCAGTGCCACCACCGTAGAGAACTGTGGGATGAATTGGTGTAGAAAATGACAAACCCCGAACATTGTATGCCCAGAACTGATGGGGACGGCCACTGCAAGATGCAGATAACTAGTGGGGTCCCCCTTTGCAACCCCTTTTCCGAGATATGTACCTGAGCAAGGGGAAAACTGATGAGGAAGAGGTTTTTTTTCCAGCTTGGTGTAGGGGGCCCATTATTTTATAAACCCTCAAACCTGTGCACATCACCTGAGGGGCTCTGGTCAGGTGAGAAGACCAGGATGTCATCTAGGTAAGCAACACCACAAGAATATAGGAGGTGCACCCCTGACCAGATATGAGGGTCGCGGGGTCATCTGTAACAAACCGTATTAACAAACCCCCCCCAAAAAAATTGTGGAATTATGTTTTCTTTATCCCACATGCCAAGAAATCTTAAACTTAAAATGTAAGCTATTGATCTACAAAAGGTTTGTGCATAGCCCCAGTAATTAAAAAAACAAATTAATCAATGGCCCCCTCCAAACAAGATTTTGCAGGAAAAAAAGTAGTGAAACCCCCAAAAATTATTTCTGAT
The DNA here is from genome assembly GCA_025379985.1 of Phyllomedusa bahiana. Taxonomy (NCBI): domain Eukaryota; kingdom Metazoa; phylum Chordata; class Amphibia; order Anura; family Hylidae; genus Phyllomedusa; species Phyllomedusa bahiana. The sequence goes on along the minus strand of JAODAL010015168.1, from coordinate 1,868 downwards.
TGTTATCTAATTAACTATTATAGACAAACACATTTGAACTAAGCTAATAACATTAACATCCACAATGCAGAAAGGAAAAGTAAGTAGACCCTTGCAATTTTTAAAAACATTATTCCCCCTTTTTGCAAAAAAAAAAAAAAAACACCTGGACCAATGCCCTAAAAGATTTTAATTTTATCCATATTTTGGGTTGCCACTTTGGTCAGTCTATAGCTTTCTATAGGATAAGATTTAGGGCTCTACTGACCATTTAAAAAAAACACATTTTAGCTTTCTTTTGCGGATTTTTCTTGTTACTTTGGGTCATTGTCTTGTTGCTTCACTTAATGTATCTTTAGATTGAGGTCATGGGCTGCTACCTTTGCTATATTTTCTGATAAAAATGTTTTGATACACAAAATTTTTGAATCTATCTGGTCAAGGGCTATCTTGGGAAAATGTGACAGCACAGAACCAAGGAAAATTCCATCATTTTAAATGCTTTTTTGGGCCATGTGGAAACCATACTCTATGGCTGAACAGGGCAAACGTAGTCTAATTCGTACTGTGTACGAAGTCAAAGGCCCGATTGCAGGCCTGACGCTGAATCTGTCGGGATACATTATTGACAGATACCACAAACGGGAGCCAGAAATGGTATGTGAATGTAGCCTAAAATTCGGGACTTCACCCACCCAAAATAAACCGCTCCACCACCACACACGTCCGCTTACCACCACCCTGTTGAAGGGTTTCCCAGACACCTTTACCACCTTAAAAAAGGGCTAGTGTGAATGTTAATTGAAACAAATTTAAATCATGACAAACATGCACAAAAAAACTTGAACCAATCGCTTTAATGACTGAAACAAGATTAGATGTCTCCGATCTACAGATTGCACAAACTGTCACATGAACACACAAAAAATCTGCCTTACCAATAAGAACTTAGTAAAATCCTGCCCACCTCTAGATTTAAACATAAAAGCAGATCTGCCCCTCCTCATCATTTAAGACCACGACCGGCCCCCAAATTAGGGGGGGAAAAGGGATACAGGGTTATGGGCCCGGGCCCGGCCCCCGTAAAAGGGGGGGGCCCCCGGCCCCCCGGCAGGTAACGCCCCCTTGGGGTTCCGCAATGGTAGAAAATAGGCAACAGCCGTTCCACACCATGTCCCTTTTATACTTCAAAAAATTGGAGGGGGCTTTTTAGGGAGGCTCGCACACATTTAGGGTCCGTCTCCGCTCAGTGTCCAGCTGGCGCCCCCTAGGTTACATACATACCCTAACAATTTCGTGTACTTACTCTCCCCCCGGCGGGACAGGGGCGCCGGGGCCCCCCCTTTGCCCCCCGGGTCCCCGAAATCGCCCCAAGGCGCTTCTTCGGGGGGGGACGACGACTAAATTAGAGAGTCCCGCCCTGTGGGCGGAGTCTCGTGGGTCGGTCGGACAAGGGAGGAGGGCCCGGGGCCCTGTCCACACACGGAGGAGAAGTAAATTTAAATGAAATTGCTTAGTTATGTATTACACCACTGAGCGGCGCGCAGCTAGGGGCACTGAGACGGAGCACGGGCCCCTCACAAGGTCGAGCCCACTCAAAGCCCCCTCCCCCCCTTTACAGCGCTGTGGAGCCCCCCAAAGCCCCCCCCCTTCAGTGCGTGGAGCCCCACTCAAAAACCCCCTCTTTCTGCTGTGGGGCCCCTAGAAAACCGCCCCCCCCCCCCCCTTTTTGCACTGTGGGGCCCCTGAAAACCCCCCCCTCTCTTCAGCGCTGTGGGCCCCAAAAAAAAAGCCCCCCCCCCTCTTTACGCTTGGGGCCCCCCAAAAACCCTCCGCCCTCTCTTCAGCGCGTGGGGCCCCCCCAGAAAACCCCCCCACCTCTCCCCTTT
>JAODAL010015167.1:0-84866 GCA_025379985.1 Phyllomedusa bahiana | reverse complement strand
AACAGAGTGTGCAAGAAAAACGATCAGAGGGGTGACTGGCGACGCTTTTCGGGTTTGTTCCCTTAGTCTAAGCTACAATTTAATGTTTTGCTGCCCCTTATAGAAGTGCAAAAAACCAAATATACAAAAAAAGATAAAAAAATTTACACCTGGTAACACTACCCAAAGGGGCCCCCTCTCCATCCAGCAACGCGGGTCACCCCCCGGAAACCCGGGGAAACCAAGCAATAAGCCTGGGGTTCCAAAATCCGGAAGGACACATAACCAAGGAAACTGGAATTCCAAATGCGTCCAAATCCGGAAAGACGTACGCCCAGACAGTACTGGATTGGAAATAACGGGAAACCGGGAGCGCAAATAATACCGCCTCCAGGCATCGAAATGACAAAACGAAAATCCGGGTAAACATAATACGTTGCAGGGAGACCGGGGGGACCTACATGTAAAAGAAAGACTATGTTAGGGCCCAACAACTATTTGGGAAGAAAAACCCAAGAGCGAAATTCCTACATATGAATACAAAAAACGGTGTGTTTAACATTAAGAAGGACAATATGGGTTAAATTAGACAACAAAAAAAGTAGAAAATAATTCCAACACATCTATATGAAGAGAGTACCTAACAATGGCAAAAATGTTACAAAGTCACGTCTTTTCCCGGGATTTGGAACGCTTTTTGGAATTCCATTTTCCTTTTTTATGGCACTTTCGGATTTTGGAACCAGGCTTACTTGCTTGTTTTCCGGGTTTTCCCGGGTGTTGACCACGTTGTGTATGGAAGGCGCGCGCCTTTGGAAAGTGTTTCCCCAAAGTTAAATTTGTTTATCATTTTTTTTTATATTAGGTTTTTAGCACATTCTAAAGAGGGCAGCTACAAAATTAAGTTTAGCTTTGACTAAGGCCACAAGCCCGAAACGTGTCACCAGTCACCCCTCTATCGTTTGTCTAGCCCCCTGTTGGTTTTTTGGCTACGTTTTGGCTCTTTATCCTGCATTCTTCAATAAATTTGGTTTTATGCTCAAAATTTGGGTGGGGCTCTCCATCTTTTTCTTCTTGGGACCACATGGATTGGGTCATGACCGCGGGTTGGAGCACCGTCCCTCCACAGTTTTAATTTAAACCAAGAATCAAGGGTGACTGCCTTTTTCCGTTTTTGTGACTTTTTTTACATGCCATTGGCTTGCTCCCCATGCCACACTGATATGAACATCCGCAAAATTTCTTTTTCTGATTCCAAAACCCCAACTTTGCATCACCGCATACAATTTTGGGGTTATGCAAAGGCAGAGAAGAAAGCCAGCGGGTTTCAAAAAAGAAATATAAATGATCAAAGGGAACTTTTTTTCAATGGGGAATTAAATCATAAAAAATTTAAAGTACAAGAACGCGCACTGGGGGTTCACAACCCGGGGCAATTTTTTAAAAAATAATAGATACCCAAGGGCTTAGAAAAAGACGATCCTACTACCATCTACTCTGAGGACTTTGTTCCTGGAATCAGTTTAAAAAAGCCCAAATGCTCCACACAAATAAGGAACTTTTCACCAGCATGAAGATAACAATTGGAGGGAAAACCCAAAACATGAAAAGATGATTGGATATTCAAAATTTAAAAAACTACCCACATTCGAACAAGATCTACAGAAAGTCCGGGTAACATAGCTAAAATGGAAGAAACAATCAGACAATTAAGAAGCATAAAATTTTTATCGGACATCAAAAGACATGAAAAGATCGGTATATGAATGGGGAGAAGAGTTCCGTACCCGCACTCCCTATTTAAAAATTGATGGAGGGGAAATTTGCTGGCGTAAAAACCCAATAGGAAGAGGAAACTTAGTTCCCAGATTCGGGGGGTCTCTGGGGAAGATGAAAGATGAACCTAATTCGGTGTCTCATGGGAAGATGAGATGAACATTTAACAATGAATCATTGCGTCTACTAGCAGCCCCCACAAAATCTTCCTACTATAAGCAATCCAAAAAACCCCACTAAACTGCAAAAAAAGACAAGGGAGAGGGGAAGACGGACAAAAGACAAGACAAAGGGAAAAAGACAGACCAGGAAGAACAAATAATCACCCAATTCTGATATAATTGAATGTTCCTAACTTTTCGAGTGAACTTACCCCAGAAAGAAAAAATTATTTTCTTTTTCTTAATTTCGGTCTCGAAGAAAAAATTTTTGGGGTCTTTTTCAAATTTAAAGGGCATTAACGTTTTGTCCCTACACTTACCTTTCGCCGTCATTTTTGAACTAGTAGAAATCAATTTAGGAAGTATAGGGGAATCGACATTGGTTTTTAAAAAATACAGTAACCTTACATTTGGGGACAATTTTCCCTATTGTGTCAGAAATTTAGCTCAAAAATTCGGGAATAACAAAAAAATTTGACACCCCCTTTTTCAGGGGGAAAATAAATTATTGCCAAAGGACTTCAAACCCTAATTTAATTCAAAAATTTCCAAAAAAATTGATGGGGGCTTCCATTTTTGGGGAACGCGACCTTAAAAAAATTGCTAAAACTCTGTTTCCCTTTCGGGCGTCAAGTCCCCTTATTTTTAAACCCCCCCTTTGCAGCGCAAGGCGCTTTTAATTTAAAAAATAACAAAAAAAGTCTTTTTTAAATGGAAGGCCCAAAAACACGGGAAAAGTATTTAAAAAAAATGAATCGGAAAAAAAAGAATTTTTGGGGCCTCCGGGACTAATTTTCTAAAAGGTTTCCTCCACCTATCAAAAAAAGGGGGAAAGGGGGATCCTCCCCCACTAAATTCCCAAGTAAAAAGGTTCGTCACTTACTTTGAAGAAGGGGCCCTTTGGGGGCCCCTAACCAGAGACATTCGGAGCTCATGTTTGTTGAAACACCCAAAAATTCCCCCATATTGTAGGGGTTTACCCCAAAGATTCTAAAAAAAAAGGGGGTTGTTTTTCCTAGGCACCGATTGTCTCTGGATTGGGTCCCTTTTGGGGGGCCCCGCCTCTCAAAAAGGCTAATTCATATTTTCCAACCCCCCTAGTACAACGGGTTCCCGGGGGTACTTGAGAGACACAAAAATGTCCTAAATTAATTTACAGCAAAAAGGGTGTGGCAAAAGAATAGGGCTTTGGGGGAAACATGTGACATTAAATCATTTAAAACCAGTTTTACCTCATAAATGCCTTTTTAGGCATTACAAATATCTTTTGAAATCACAGAAACTTACCCCATAAATTTAATACAATTAAAACCCCAAAGGGTAACTGATAATTTTTTAAATGCATCAAAAACAAATTTGGGCTTACAAAAACAACTTTAAATCTCCAGGCAAAATGGGGGGTCAAGGGTGGCAAAGCCCCACCCCCCCAGCCAAATTTTTTTCTGTTACATTTTTTTTTTTTTTGTTTTTTTTTTCATAATTTTTTTTTTTTTTTTTTTTAGGTAAATTGTTTTTTTTTTTTTTTTTTTTTTTTTTTTTTTTTTTTTTTTTTTTTTTTTTCACTGAATCCAACCCCTTTTTTTTTGGGGCATTGAGTGGTACGGCGGGTAAAATTTCGACGATCCCCTCCTTAATTGGAGGGGGGGATGTACATGCCCCCCGTGAAATACCCACATAAAAATTTTTCAACAACAATCCTTTTAAAACTGTTTTTACCAAAACCCGTAAAAGGGGAAACCCCTAAAAATATTTTTAGTTTTGGAACTCACAGGTTCCCAACAGAACCCCGGTGGTGATAAAACTTACCGCAAGCCCAACTAGGGGGAACACAATACTAAAATTTTTAACGGGTTTTCCATATTCAAATAAAAAAAAAGAAAATCCCGGTTGGTAAATTATGTTGGGGCAAAAACGAAATTTGGGAAGTCTCACCACGATTTTTTCAAGGGGAAAAAAAAATTAACTTTAACGGGAGACTTAGTTTAAAAGGGGAAAACCCTAAAATGGAAAACTAAATAGATTCGGGTTATTTGTTGCCAAACAACGGGGGAAAAAGTTTTTTTTAACTCCGCCCCATCTAGAAACTGAAAAATACGGGAGGCAAGCACGAAAAAGAAATTTTGGTCAAGGATTAAAACCATGGGCCATAAAATTTGCCACTATTAAAAAAGGGCCCATCCTAAATTTATTTACCAAATTTTTTACAGGAAAGACAAAACAGGGAATTTCTATTCAAAAAAAAGGGAATGTCGGGGGTTGTGGCAAAAAAACCCAAAAACCATTGGTTTGACTTTTTTAAACCCGAGTCGGTTCCCAAATTATCACCAAAAAATTTCTACTTGGCTTTTTTAAAAAGGGTTTTTTTAACAGGTGTGGTTTCCACCCCTGTAAGACATGAAATTTTTTGGGGCATCTCCCCCCCGAAATTTTGAAATTTTCAAATTTCCCTCTCGCACTTTTAGAAATAAAAGTCCCACATGAACTGTAACTCCCCCCAAATTTGTCTAAATTATCACCTGAAACGTTTTATGAAAATTTTTGATTTTTTAAAAAGGTGTAACTAAAATTCAGACGACTAAAACCCACCTTTTTAAGCTTTTTAAATAAAAAAACTCTAACCCCAAAATAGTTTTGCAAAAAATCTAGTGAAGCAAACATTTTCTTTTGAGGTACATGGGTTTTGGATGACAAGGGGGGTTTAAAAGGGTTTGCCATGGGAAAATATACGTAAAACCATATAGGGGGGGGAGTTGGGAATATCAAATTAAAGAAAAGGGGGGGCCCTTTTTGGTTTTTGGGTTTTCTGAACATTTTTCCCCCCCAAAAGGGGTTAAATATACGCAGGACACATGTTTTCTTTTCTAAACAGCGCAGATTAACCCCTTTTGGTAACTTTTTTTAGTCCATTTTAAAGGTACTAGTCTTCAAATAATGGGGTTTAAATTTAAATTTTTTCTACAAATTTTTTTGAAGGTCCATATTTTTAAACCCTTAAAATTGTCCTTTCTAAAATTTACAACAAAAACCGGGTTAATTGTATTAAATTATTTGGGGGAAATTGCGCTCGGGGTTTTATTCCAACAAGTTTTTTGCCCAAAACTAAGTCTTTTTCTTACATTTGGCTCCGCCGTCTCCTTTACAACGAAAATTATGTTTACCTTGGATTTTCGTTATTTTTCTTTCCGATCCTTGGGGAAGCGCAGAGTTAAATTTTTTCGCGCTCCCCCCGGGTTTCCATTTTTGTTACCAATCCACCCCCCCTGCCCTTGGATTTTCCACCATTTTGGGGGATTTTGGAACGCTTTTGGGAACCCCCTTTTTCCCCCTTTGGGTTATTTTCACTTCCGTTTTTTGGAACCCCCGGCTTACTTGCTTGTTTTTTCCGTTTCCGGTGGTGACCCAGTTTGTTTAAATGGAGATGCGCGGCCTCCTTTTGGGTTAAGTGTTAACCAGGTGTAAATTTGTTTTATCTTTAAAATTTTTGATATTGGGTTTTTTTAGCACATTCTATAAAGGCACTACAACATAAAGGTTGAAACTTAACTAAGGGCACACAAGCCCGAAAGGTTTCAGCCATTCACCCCCGATCTTTTGGGTCTTAGCACACTCTTTGGGGTTTGTTTTGTATTCGGTGTGGCTTTTTTTTAAACCTTTGAAATTCATCAAAAAAATTTTGGATTTTTATGCTCAATTTTTGGTTTTGGGGCTCATCCACCATTGCTTCTATGGTTGGGGCCTAGCAGAAGGGCCCTGGGGTGACCAAAGGGGAGCAACACACACCTTGACTTGCCGGAGACCCCCCCGCCCCCCCCTACCGAATGGAGGGCAAAGACAACAAATTTCCCGGGCCAAAACGGGCCTCTGGCCACCTTTGGGGTTTTTGGAAAGGTAGCAGGGGGGCCATTTTCCGGGAACAAATTGAAAAATTTTTTGAAGACGGGTTAGCAGAAATCACAGATATACATGTTATAAAAATAGGAAAAAGTTATAACAATGAGAACCAAACAGCAGAGGGGCCAAACCAAGAGAATACTTTGGGGAACTGCAAAAAAAAATGATTTTCTTTTCTGCATTTAAAACATTTTTTGCCCAGAATACAGCAAAAAAAGGAAAAAAAAAATTTTCAGGCGGGGTCACTACCCCTTACTCACACTGCGCACTTCACCAGGGTTTTAAATCTGTCTTAATCTTCCGTCCCTGGAGAACCCGACAGCGGTTGAGAACAGAGAGATCCCCTGGATCTACACGGGCGTCCCCGGTCCAAGATGGCTTCTGATCTCACAACTGTGTGCTCCAGCTTATATCTCATTTGAAAGCAAGTGCCTGTGTAACCAAATGTTACACAAACTCTGATAGGTTACATTTGTCCAATATAACATCTCTCTCTTGAATGGCCAGTTCTCGAGAGGTCACCTTACACCGGACAAAGCCATCATTGGATGAGAAACATGTTAGAAAACTCCTGGCAACATGGATACTGAAACTATGAAATAATAAGAAAACTATGCGATAATGAGACCAGGTGATGAAGACTCCTGGTAGGAACACTCTTCTCACCAAACAACTATGCGATAAGAATACATAAACAGATATTGTTTTTACTAACTCTTGCAGTCACTAAGAAAATTACTTCATTATATGAGTTAAACCAAGCTGTCTTAAAGGGATCCAAACAATATGGATTCTTGATGGCCAAATAACATATTAGCATTACATTAGATAGTTGGCAAAAAAGTACCAAACCAAGTTGACATGTAAAACATTTCAACTTTGCTCCAACCTATATACAAACCGCCGTCGTTTCTAGAAGTCTCGCCCCCCCCGCCCCCCTCCACACTCGATTTAGAGAAGGCCACCCAGACCCAGTCTAACAGATCACAGGACGTTAAGAAAGTAGCCACACTGAAAAGCAATTTTAGAGCAAGAACAAGTATTCCTCATTCTGTTACGTCAAGCGGGGATCTGGATCCCGGAGATCAATTGGCTCAGTTCCTCCCAATTTCTGGGCCAGATACCATCCAGTCATTCTGAAGCAAGACTGTATTTTTTCCCTAACTGCAGGGCAGACGTTTCCCACTCTCCCCCACAAGACAAAAAACTGTTTCACTCTTTGCTCCTTGCGCTGCAAAACCTCTACCCAATCCATCTGCAGCAAAAAAAAGGTCTTATCCAAAAAGAGTTCCTGGTGGGACACAGTGGCTGTCTCCATACCTGTAAAATCGCCTTCCGTCCGCAGCAGATAAACAGTGTAGAAGCCCCCCTCTCTTTTTAGTATAGGTCCCCAGTCTCACTGTCCAATGCCCAAAGAGGGCCCATTGCGCAGTGGGAGCAAAAAGAGCGCCCGAGATATTGCTGCAAACCCGAGAGGCCACATCCGTCCAGTAAATTTCTGAAAACTTAGAGCAGTGCCAAAGGCAATGATATAAATCAGCTGCCATTGCATCACCCCTTAAAACATTTACTGGATTATATAAGCCCCATCCTATGTCCCCTAAGAGGCGTCAAATAAGCATTGTGTACCACCTTGAGGGACATCTCGATATCGCGAGAAGCCAGGAGGAATCTATGGGAATCTGCCAGTGCCTGTAGTATAACCATCGGGGACAGAGTCGAGTCAATCCGCTCCCAACGTGAGAGTTGTAGCGAGGTATCCTCATAATCAATGCGCTCCAGTAGGTACCTATAGATTACTGAAAGATGGGAGCATCTCATTGGAGGTCCAGTTAAGGTCCTATTGAAGTCCGGACTCCATTCCTTGTCCGTAACATGGTGGAGGGTGTTGCTAAGAAAGCTGCTGGCCTGCAGGTAGGTGAAGAAGGGGATCGGAAGGTCAGGGAACTTCGACTGGAGGTCCTGAAATGAATGGGTCTGTCCGGTAGTCGGATTTACCCAGTGCGCTAGACAGGACAAACCTGCGTCATGCAATCTCCGAAAGGAACCATGCGGGACCCCATTTTGAAAGCGGGGATTTCTAATTAAGGATTGACCAAGTGAATGGTCTGGTGACAAGCCCTTCAGCAGTCTTATCTTTTTTATGCCCTCCACACTGGCATGAGAAGGACGTTATTCTGGACATCCAATGGGAGTTCCGCAAAAGACAAATGAAGTCCGGACTCCACTCTACTAGTGGTGAACACATCTGAGGCCTGGCACCAATCTGCAAGAAAATACCAAACCCACAAAAAATTTGGGGATAAAAATGCTCCCAAAAGCCAAAATAAAAAAAAACCAAAAGAAGAGAACTAACGGTTTTTAAAAAACAAACTTTTAAAAAATATAATTGTATAAAATACACACAGTGCACATACAAAAAAAAATATAAGATAAAAAATGATAAACACACTCCTTAAAGGGCACACGGGGGGACAAGACTACCAAAAACCCAAACCCCAGAGGGGCAGCTTTTTACACCTCACCTAAACAAAAACGGGAAAATCCCCCAATAAGGCGGTCCTGGCGGGAGCCTACCCTGAAAAACACTAACCCAAAGGAAAACCAAATAGACCCTATCCCCCCATTTTCGTCCTCCTACTAAATCCACAATTCCGGGCCACTGCGGGGACACCCGACATGGGGTGCGGGACAATTTTTTTCCTGCATTATCATGTTTTGCGGGACCTTCTATGGGCTTTGATGCCTGAACCCTTTTTTGGGTTGTGCCAAACTCGCATTCTCTTTTGTAATCATTTGGGAGGTTGCGTGAGTATATCTTTGTGCTTTTTTATGGTGGGGTAATTTTTCTGTGATCATTCCATTTTGATATTGCATTTTTTTTTCCTGTCGGCCCTCTTCACATCCCCGATTGATTTATTAGGGGGATCGAAACATGTTGGGTTAAAACCCCTATAGCCCCGGATTTTTCAGGGGCCGTCCTGCCAGGACTGCCCCAAATTTTACGATTCTTTTTGGAAAAGGGGGGAGGGGGGGAATGGCGGCCCCCGGGTTCAATGTTTTTTGGAATTTTTAAACCCCTTAAAGGGGGAATTGGGTTATTTAAAAACTAAATTTGTTTTGCATGGCGTTTTTTAAAAAAAATATTTAAAAAAAAAATATTAAACCTGGGTTTTCTTCGGGTTTTTTTTTTAAAACCATCCCCAAGGGGTTACCCCCTTTTCCCAAAAAACGCCCCCAAAATTTTATTAATGTTTTGAAGCGAGGCCCCAAGGGTGGGCTGATAAAGGCCCAAAAAGGAAAAAAATTTCCCCCCCGGCCTTTCCCCTTACCCCCCCAATTGAACTTTCCCAAAAGGGTTGTTTGGGGAGAGTTTCCCCCTCCTTCCCCCCCTTTTTGGTTTTTGGGAAAAAAACCCCCGGCGGCATATTGGAAATGTAAAGGAAAGAAGACGCTCAAGAATTTCTGAATATCCCCTGTCAGTGTGTCCCCTCACTCCCAAAGGTGTGAGGCCCAGGACAACACTCCACCTAAGCAGGCTGGGTAAAAACCCCTTTGGCTCGATCAGACGAACTGGGGGTTCCAGGACCTCAAAAGGATGGAGCACTGACATGACTTGGGATCACCATGGTAATAAGAGGGCAGAGGCAGATGCAGACTGGCACTGGCCATGGCAACGGGAGGCAGAGCTACTACAGGTGTAGGTTCAGAAAAAGTGCGGTAATGGACTGTAGTTTCAAAAAAACTATAGCTGCAATCTTCTGGATGTCAGGCAGGTGCTTGGGAGGGATCCATAGCCAGTTCATACTGTAATGGGTGGAAGCTGGGAATATGTGGATCCTCTGGGTCACCAACGGGAAACTGGGGGAAACCCCAGTCCTGTCCCCCCGCGTGGCTACTCATGGTGACAGCCAAAGTCACAGAGGAACAGGAACAGACAGAGGTGACGGCAGATAGCAACCGATGACAGGTAACAGAGATCCAGGCAGGTAGCAGACTGGCGTAACGGCTGGTAACAGCAGTACAGGGAAAACTTGAACCCGACTCAGAAACGGGTAACAGTTTCAGGCAACGGGCTGCAACAATTCAGTTCAGCGTGGGCTTGAGCAATAGTGAGGAATGAGTGCAAGCTGAAGACACTGATACAATGCCTATGGGAAAAATAAAAAAAAAAAGGGGAAAAAAAAAAAAAAAAAAAAAATAAAACAACACAAAAACACCCAAAAAAAATATTTACCTTAGACTCAATAATAAAAATGACCTTTATGATGATGATGGCAGAGAAGTAACAAAGAGGCGCAGGAGAGCATTACTTGGTGTCTCTGGCTTCCGTTGGCTATGGGATCATCTTTATCCCACACACTGTGGGAGTATTTCATGGACCTTACATTATCATTCATCAAGAGATGTAAGTTTGTTCTTTGTTGGGGATTTGTGGTGTTGTTTTGTTGTGAGTGTATTATTTGTTATGACTAACTGTGGTGTTTTTTGCCCGTTCTCCTGATGAACCCAACTATTTGGAAGAAACGCGTTGAGGGTGTGTTATATTTCCATTATCGTACTAGTCTGTTAGTCCCCTGTTTATTGATGGAGGGTCTTTTTTCTATGTACCCACCATTATTTGGTTACATGTAATGTCTTGTTAGTCCCCATTGTTGCGTTACTAGGTTAGAGGTATAACAGGGTGTCCTTAGCCTAGGTTCCTGTCGGGTTCACCCTTATTGGGGCGGTTACCCCGAATTTGTTTGGATAGGGATTTAGGTATGGGTTTAGGGATTTTGTAGGGTTTGTGTAGTGTTTTTTTTGTTTTATATCAATAAAAGGTCATTTTCATTATTGAGTCTAAGGTAAATACATTTTCTGGTAGTTTTTCAGTAATTTTTTAAGAGTAGTATTTACCTAGTAGTGTGTGTCTTTGGGATTTTTGTCCTTACCTCTTCATTAAATAGGACATAGGAGTTTTTTTTCTAAAACACATAGACAAAAAATAAAAATAAAAAAGATGAAAAATAAAGTACACATATTTGGTATTGCCGAGTGTGTAAAGACTTACCCTATAAATCTGTCATGTTAATTAACCTGCACGGTGAACACCGTAAAAAAAAATCCAAAAGCAATCACAGAAATGCGATTTTTGTTTATCCCACAGCACATAAAATGGAGTATAAAGCAATCAAAAACTCATATAAACACCAAAGTGGTATGAATTAAAACTTCAGTTCATTTCACAAAAAAAGCCCTTACACTGCTCTGTATATGAAAAAATAAAAGAGTTATGGCTATCAGAAGATAGAGATCCATAAATATTGTTTTACAGAATAAAGACACTTTTTTTTTAAAGCGCTTCAACATAAAAAAAACTATATAAATTGCGTATCGCCATAATCGTATTGACCCATGGAGTAAACTTAACTTGTCATGTATGCTGCATGGTGAGCGCTGTTAAAAATAAAAAATACTACTAGGATTGCAGTATTTTCTTCACCTTGCCTTTCCAAAAAAACTGATTTAAAAGTGATCAAAAAGCCTTGTCCCCCCAAAAATGATACTAATAAAAATGTCAACTCATCCCGCAACAAACAAGCCCCTACACAGCTAAGTACACAGAAAAACAAAAAAGTGATGGCTCTCAGATTATAGCGATACAAACGCGTCTTTTCCTTTTTGAATAAAAGTGTTTTTGTTGTGTAAAAACAGTAAAAAAAAAAAATAATTGAGTACCGCTGAGCAAAGCTAGTATACTATTTATACGGTCACAGTGACCACTGTGACCGTATAAAAGAACACTACTGGATTGGTATAATTTGTTCAAAACGCCTCACAAAAACTTGAATAAAAAGTGATCAAAGCATCATATGCACCCAATAATAGTACCAATAAAAACTTCAACTCATCCTTCAAAAAACAGGGCCAGCTCCGTATACAGAAAAATAAAAAAGTTATAGTTAGCAGACTAATAAGACATAAAAACGCATTTATATTGCGCAAAAGTAATCAAACATAAAAAACTATATACAATTTATATCATTGCAATGGTACCAACCCACATAGTAAAGTTATCCTGTCATTTACACTGCATGGCGAATTATGTAAAATTGAAGCCCAAAGAACAACGGTGGAACTGCATTTTTTCCCCCCATTTTCATGACCCAATGCTAAAAAAAACTATGGAACACCTGTGTGCCCAAAATGCACAATACACCCCTAGATGAGACCCATGAGGGGTGTTCAATCCAGGTTTCACCTGTTCTGGTACTGGTGTTCTGGGGGCTTTGCAAATGCGACATGGCACCTACCAAAATCTGCATTCCAAAAGCCAAATAAGGCTCCCTCTCTTGTATACCCTGCCATGGGTCCAAACAACAGTTTACACCCACATATAGGGTATTTCTGAACTTGGAAGAAATTGCATAACAAAATTTGAGCTGCTTTTTTTACAGGCTTCCTTGTAAAAATTAAATATTTTCACCTTAAATTGCAGATTGTTGGAAAAAAATAATTTTTTTCATTTTCATAGCCGAATACTAAAAATAATTTGTGAAACACCTGTGGAGTCGATATACTCACTACACCCCTGGATATATTCCTTAAGAGATGTAGTTTCCAATATGGGGTCTTTATAGGGGTGCTTATTAAGTTTTAGCACCTTTGAGTGTCCGCAAACCTGGAATGGCGCCTAAATAAAATGTTTTGAAAATGAGACCCCAAAGTCCGGTAGGTGCTCCTCCTATTCTGAGGCTTGTGGTTGAGCCAAATAGCGAAATAGGGCCACATATGGGATGTCTCTAAAAACAGCAGAATTGGGGGAATCAGTGTTGAGTTGCATTTTGCTGGTCATATCTAATGTGATCCAGTGAATAATGGATAAAAATTGAAAATATGTAAAAAAAAAAGTGAAATTTTAAAATTTCATATCGACTTTGCTTTAATTTCTGTGAAATACCTTATATTGGTTAACAAACTTCCTAAACACTGTTTTAAATACTTTAATGGGTTTAGTTTCTTATATTTAGTCATTTATGGGGACAGCTAACCTGCAGGCCCCTCAAAGCTATGTCAGCACAGGACTGGTCCCTAAAAAAAAATCTATGTCACAAATTTTCTTGAAAATGTGAAAAATTACTAATACATTTCTAAGCCCCCTAATGTCATAAACAAGACATTTTAAAAACGATGCCAACCTACAGTAGAGATATGGTAGATGCTAGTTATAAACTATCTGTCTTACACGCAGACATTTTTGAAGTTTAAAAATTACACATTTTTCAAAATTTTCACGATATTTTGATAATTTTCATAAATACTCTCATCTTCTCTGTTTTACAACCCAGATTGTTTAACACTTATAACTCCAAACTACCCTCCTTGGACCCCCTCCCACACCTTCACCTCGCCTGAGGACTTTGACACATATTTCAAACACAGAATTAACAACCTCATAGGAAGATTAAACCTGCAGTTCCAAAGTCAAGTTACACACCTCCTCAGTGCTCTTTTCTCATAACCTGCTTCTTCACCATTACTGGTGAAAAGCTTTCCATACTACTAAATCACACTTCTCCACATGTGCAGTTGACCTAATGCCATCTAACCTCATCCTCACTACTGTGCTTATCCCAGCCCTAACCTATCTTCTCAACCTATTGATTACTAGTAATGACGTCTTCCTTTCTTCTTCTAAACATGTAACCATCACACCCATCCTTAAGAAGCCATCTCTTCACCTGTCATCCAACTCACTTTTCGATCTTGCTGCAATGTGGCTTCTTACCTCTTTACTATACTTAACCCCTTAACGACCCTGGACGTATGAGTACGTCCCAGGGCCGCTAAGGGGCTTTGCAGGGGGATCGCTCCGCGACCCCCCACCCAGCCGCCGGGTGTTGGCGGCTGTGAAGGCTCCCGTCACTTACATTTTCCGGTTTGCCCCACTTCCAGCCGTAAACAGGAAGTGAGGAAACCGCCATCTTTGTACACCCTAATGCATTGCCTATGCAATGCATTAGGCTGTATTAACAATCGCGCCCCCTAGTGGTCAAGCACCATAGGGTGACTAAATGTTACAGTGAAAGAAAATAAAGTTTTAAAGTACAAAAAAAAAAGTAGTAAAAGTTAAAATCACCCCCCTTTCCCCATTTTACAAATAAAATCATTAAAATAATAAAAAAAGTTAAACATATTTGGTATCGCCGCGTCCGAAAAAGACCGATCTATAAAAATATAACATCATTTATCCTGTACGCTGAACACTGTAGAAGAAAAAAAATTCCAAACTCCAAAATTGCTTTTTTTGGTCATTTTACGTCACTCAAAAAATGGAATAAAAGTGATCAAAAAAGTCGCCTGCATTCCAATTTGCTAGCAATAAAAAGTAGACTTCAGCCCACAAAAAATGCCCCCTTACTGATGTCCGTAGGTGTTAGTACAAAAAAGTTATTGGTCGCACAAAATGGCACCGCGGCGCAAATTTAAAAAAAAGAAAATGTTTGGAATTTTTTTTTCGCTACCAAAACATAATTGAAACCCTACATGTTTGGTATTGTCGGATGCGTAACAACCTTTAGAATACAGATAACACATTATATTACCGAAGATTGAACTGCCGTAAAAGCAAAACACCCAGAAACATGGCGAAAATACGTTTTTTTCCACAATTTGTCCCACTTGGAATTTTTTTGCGGTTTCCAGTAATATTCTATAGTACAGTAAATAACACCATTAGAAAGTACATCTTGTTCTGCAAAATAAAAGCTTTCATATGTCTATGTAGGTGGAAAAATAAAAAAGTTATGGCTTTCAGAAGGCGAGGAGGGAAAAATGAACGTGTCACCCAAAAAAAAAAACGCCGGGTCCTTAAGGGGTTAAAGTGCCTAAACCAAGGTCACTAATGATCTATTAGCTACCAAAGCCTCACACCATTACTATAATCACCTCCTTTTAAACTTGTCATCTGTCTTTGACACAGTCAACCACTCTCTTCTGTTACAAATTCTCTCATCTCTTGGCATCAGACTCTGGCTCTCTCCTTGACCTCTTTATACCTTACAAACTGACATTTTAGTGTCTCCCACTGAAACCACTATTACTTTCTTACACTGTCTATGTTGGTATCCATCAAGGCTCTTTCCTGGGACCCCTCTTCTTTTCCATAACTACTTTTGCTCTGGGACAGCTCATGCAATCCCATGGCTTTAAATTCTACTTTTCTGCTCTTAACACATTTAAATTTACCTCTCTGGCCCAGATGTTACTGCTCTGCTTTCTAGAGTGCTACACACATGGGCAAAGAAAAACCCACAATGGTATTTGAAATAACTTGAAACAGTCAAAAGTAAAAATACATTTAAATTTACTGAAATAGACTAATAAAAATATGACATTGCATTTGAATTGTGATTCAACTGAAAAATGTAAATAAAAAATAATGAAACTGGATAAAAATAATGGTACTACTAAGAAAGAAAAATAATTTGACTATAGGGACATGTCAAACTTAGGTGTGTCCTGTAATTAGCATCACAGGTGTGTTCAAACGTCTAAAAAGGATGAAAAGTAGTCACTGTGCTGTTTAGTATTATGGTGTGTACCTCTTTGAACATGGACAACAGGTAGCTAAGGAGAGAGTTGTCTCAGGAAACTATAGAAAGGTATTCTGGGTTGAAATGTGCAGCACAGATTCAGAAAATGTAGGGCCTCATGTCTGAAACCTGTCAAGGTGTAAGACTTTCTTTGTTGCCCCCAGCAACCAATCAGAGCTCATCTTTCATTTCATATACAGTAGTGGTCTAAAAAATGAAAGATGAGCTCTAATTAGTTGCTATGGGCAACAAAGAAAGTCTTACACCCAGACAGGTTTCAGACATGTCCCCCTTAGTCTCAGTTGCAGGTCATGGGTCCTCCAGCAGGATAATGACCCAAAACACACAGGTAAAAAACATCCAAGAATGGCAAAGAGCAAAGCATTGGACTATTCTGAAGTAGCTTCTATGAGTCCTGATCTAAATCTTATTGACTGAAACATGCAGTCTGGAGAAGGCACCATCACACCTGAGACAGGTAGAACGGTAGAACAGTTTGCTCATGATGAGTGGGCCAAAATACATGTGGACAGGGGCAGAAGTCTCATTGAGAGTTACAGAAATCGTTTGCCATGCTTGCCTCATAAGATTGTACAACCAAAATATTAAGTTAAGGGTCCCATCATTTCTTCTTCTCTTCATGCTTTCGAAAGCTTAATATGGAGGAAATTGCATTCACCTGTTCCCCACTCCTTTCAACCCTCCCCCTCCCACCCCCCAAAACTATTACTCGTGGTCAATAGCTTCAAACTTTCTCCAGTCACACAAGTCCGCTGTTGTACAATTACCTTTAACTTTTATCTGTCTATTATAACCTCATTTCTGAGCTCTTACCACCAACTGCTGCCTCCTTTCCCTTCAGAAACATTGAACTTTCTGTTTTGTTTCTGTTTTGTTTTGTCAACCCTGACTGATATATGTTTGTGTTTGCCCTTATGAATCTCCTGCCTGGACTACAACAACATTCTCCTTTGTGCCCTTCCATCTAGCACTCCAATCTTGTCCAAAATGACACACAAGGCTGTGTGTAACATGTCCCCTGCATATGGCTCTGTCTTAATCGAAGATCCTCACAAGAGCCATTCCTCACTTTTTTTTTACTCCTCACACAACCAGCTCCAATATCTTTCCAGTGCATCCCTCTTATTCTGAAACACACTACCCATTTCCGCCCAAGCTTTAACTTCCTGGCTGATGTCTTGAGATGTTGCTTCAGTATTGCCACATCTTCTTTCCTCATGTCATCTATTTTGTGAAGTGCACCATTCCCTCCTGCAGCAATACCCCACAACATGATGCTGACAACCCTGTGTTTAACAGTTGGGGTGGTGTTCCAAGTTTCTAACTTTTTTCTCCAAACGTAATGATGGTCATTATGGCCAAACATTAAATTTTAGTTTCGTCAGACCACAGGACATGTTTCCAAAAATGTAGGTCTTTGCTCCTGTGTGCATTTGCAAACATTAATCTGGCTTTTATATATTTTTTTGGGAGTATTGCCTTCTTCCTGGCAGAGTGGCCTTTCAGCCCATGTTGATACAGTACTCATTTCACTGTGGATAATGACACAATCTTACCAGCTTCCACCAGCCATCATGAGTAGCGCGCTCGCTCCCTCGGCGTACTCACTTACCAGTCCTCGCTCCTGCTTCCCCGTGTCTGTCTGCCGGTCAGTGCGCGCGACCCCGCTCCTTAGAGCGCGTGTGCGTCGGCTCTTTCAAGTTTAAAGGGACAGCACTCCGGTAATTGGTTTTGATGGCCGTTGATCCTATATAAGGGCTCCTCCCCCGGAACTTCCTTCCTGATTGGAATGGGTTCGGGCCGGAGGAAAGATCTTGGGAGCCGGATGACAACATCATGGACCGAGGGTTGCCCGGAGATTTCTTCAGGCCAGAGGGAATGGGGACTGAAGGGAGGGTACTGTTATGAGTAGCGCCGCAGCCCACAGTTCGGGCTGCGGGCGCACTCATCCCCCAGCGCCCGAGGCAAGCGGTGCCGCAGTACGCATGTCGGGCCGCAGGCGCACTCTCTCCCTCGGGCGCATTCACTTACCAGTCCTCGCTCCTGCTTCCCCACGTCTGTCTGCCGGCCGGTGCATGCGGGACAGCGCGCCAGTAATTGGTTTTGCCGGCCGCTGACCCTATATAAGGGCTCCTCCCCCGGAACTTCCTCGCCGAATCCATAGCACCCTTTACCTATGCGAGGAAGCCTTTTTCTACTCCGGTCTGCCATTCCTGTGTACCAGTCCCGTCTGCTCTCGTCCACCGACCTCGAACCTTCGCTGCCTGCCCCAACCCTCTGGCCTGACTCCGACTACGATTCCGTCTCCCGATTCTGTACCTCGTTGCACATCGGCCGACTCCGCAAGCAAGTCACATCAGGGGTAGCGACCTGGTGGAATCCCGCTGCGGCAAGTCCAGCCCGCTGCAATCTCAACAGCTGGCGCAACAGATGGACCAGCTGACGGCCATGATGCAACAGCTCGTCGCCTCTCAGCGACAATCTCCGCCCCCTCCTCCTGCTGGTCCAGTTCCTGCCGTCTCTACTGCCCCTGTGGGACCCAAGCTCCGGCTGTCACTCCCCTCGAAGTTCGACGGAGATCTGAAGCTCTGCAGGGGATTTATTACTCAGTGCTCCATGCACGTGGAACTGATGGCCGATCAGTTTCCGTCCGAACGGTCAAAGGTGGCATTCGTGCTCAGTCTGCTCTCGGGAAAGGCTCTTGCTTGGGCTACACCCATCTGGGACAGGGGGATCTGGTGACAGGTGACCTGCAGGCCTTCCTCAAGGAGTTCCGCTGTGTCTTCGAGGAACCTGCATGGGCTTCTTCAGCTGAGACTGCACTCCTGAGCCTGCACCAAGGGGATTCCTCGGTGGGTGATTATGCCATTAGGTTTCACACCCTGGCCTCGTAGCTTACCTGGAATGAGGCTGCCCTGTGCGTGACATTCAAGAAGGGCCTCTCCTGCAGGGTCAAGGATGCTCTGGCAGCAAGGGATCTCCCGGTGTCCCTGAGTGAGTTGATTCATCTGGCCATGCGATGTGCGCTTCGCCGAAAGGCAGGGAGAGCTCCGTCAGGAACGCAACTCGGTCCGGCCTTGTCGGTTCCCTCGCTTGGCTCCGGTGTTCCAGAAGCCTCCTCTGCCACTTCCCCAGCACTTCGGCGAGGAGCCCATGCAAGTGGACCGTGCCCACCTCTCGGAACAGGAGCTGTCCGGTTGGCGTGGAGAATCTGTACCTGTATTGCGCCAGTTCAGAGCACTTTCGGCAGGAATGTCCGCTTCGTCCACATCCTGGAAACACGTGCCCCTAGGCTTCATGGGAGAGGCGTCTCTAGGTGTGTGTAGTCCCTCTCCTCATGTCTAGCTCCAGAACGCAAGTTCAACTTCCTGCCTTCCTGGATTCCGGTTCGGCTGGGAATTTCATTGATGCCACGCTGGTTTCGAAACTTCGCCTTCTGGTGGTTCGCCTTGAGAAGCCCCTGCTCATTTCCTCGGTGAGTGGAGAGGTCCTGCACAATGCCATCTGCTGCCGCACGGAGCCATTTTCGATGCATGCGCATAGGGGCACTCCACTGTGAGAAGATCTCCTTCTATGTGCTGCCTCACTCCTCGTCAGCGATCCTGTTGAGGTTACCGTGGCAGCAGTGTCATTCTCCTATATTGGACTGGAAAATGAGTGAAGTCACGCGTTGGGGACAAGACTGCCGGCTCCGTTGTCTAGTGCCACCTCGCCCGGTGCACACCTCGTCACCTTCATCGTCCTCTAAACCCCTGCCGGATTTTCCTGCTGAGTACCAGGACTTTGCCAACGTCTTTCCAAAAAACGCGAGAACCCTGCGCTTCCCCGTCCCTAAATGCCCAAAAAACCTTTGCCGGCACGAGCCCCCAAAGGCAGGGTCTACCCATTGTCAGTACCTGAAACCAAGGCCACGACGGACTATAAAACAGGAAAATCTCAAGAAGGGCTTCATCCGTAAGTCCTCTTCTCCCCCTGGAGCAGGCTTCTTCGTGGAGAAAAAGGATGGCTCGCTACGTCCCTGTATAGACTGCCGCGGCCTTAATAAGATTACGGTGAAGAACCGCTACCCGCTGCCTCTGATCACCGAACTCTTCGATCGCCTACGTGGTGCCAAGATTTTCTCCAAGTTGGATCTGCGAGGGGCCTATAACCTAATCCGCGGGGCATTTTGAATATTTAGTTATGCCTTTCGGTCTCTGCAATGCTCCTGCCGTGTTCCAGGGCTTCGTTAACGAGATTTTTCGTGATCTCCTATATTCCTGTGTCATTGTGTATCTGGATGATATTTTGGTCTTTTCACCGGATGCCAACACTCACCGTCTCCATGTGCGCCAGGTCCTTAATCGGCTTCGAGAATATCATCTCTATGCCAAGTTGGAGAAGTGTCAGTTCCATCAGACCAGTCTGCCCTTCCTTGGATACATTATCTCCAGCAAGGGACTGCAAATGGACCCGGCCAAATTGTCTGCCATCCTGAAGTGGCCTCGTCCAGTCGGCCTTCGGGCTATCCAGCGCTTCCTGGGGTTCGCCAATTATTACCGCCAGTTCATTCCGCATTTTTCTACTCTGGTGGTCCCTATAGTGGCCCTTACGAAGAAGACTGGCAACCCGAAGCAATATCCACAGGCGGCCGAAGAGGCGTTCACCTGGCTCAAGGCGGCATTTGCCTCTGCCCCCGTCTTGTCGCGCCCGGACATCGTGAAACCTTTCTTCCTGGAAGTCGACGCATCTTCGGTGGGAGCAGGGGTGGTGCTTTCTCAGTGGGACCCCAAGGGCAAGACGGTCACCTGTGGGTTTTTCTCGAAAACCTTCTCCCCTGCCAAGAAGAACTACACCATTGGAGATCGCGAGTTGCTGGCCATTAAGTTAGCCCTTGAAGAATTGCGTCATGTGTTGGAAGGGGCTCGCCATCCGATTACTATCTATTCGGATCATAAGAACCTGGCGTTCCTTCAGACGGCACAGCGTCCCCCAGACAGGCCTGCTGGTCCCTCTTCTTCTCGCGGTTCGATTTCGTGATCCACTTTCGCCCAGCAGAGAAGAACATCAAGGCCGATGCCCTGTCACGAGCCTTTGACGTCTTGGGTGAGGAGTCACCTCCTGGTCACATCATTCCTCCAGTCTGATTTCTGCAGCCCCATTAGACCTCCGACAGGTACCCCCGGGCAAGACTTATGTGTGTCCCGCACTTCGGAGGAGAATCCTGAACTGGGGACATGGCTCTTGGGCGGCTGGCCACCCAGGGATTCGTAAGACCGGGCAGTTGATTGCCCGCTACTATTGGTGGCCGGAACTAGCCAAGGATGTCAAGGACTTTGTTGAGTCGTGCCCCTCCTGTGCCCGCAACAAGTCTTCTCACCTCAGGCTCCTCTGCTTACCGCCCTCAGACGAACGGGCAAGTGGAGCGAGTCAATCAGATCTTGGAGAACTACTTACGCCATTTCGTGTCGGCTCGACAGGAAGACTGGGCCAGTTTGTTACCCTGGGCGGAGTTTTCCTACAACTCATTGGATTCGGAGTCGGCTGGGGCTTCTCCATTTTTTGTGGTTTACGGTCTTTATACCTGCCCACCCCTCCCGCTAGCTGCGGCCTCCGACGTCCCTGCGGTGGACAACTTGGTCCGTGACCTCAAGACCATTTGGAGCGACACTCGGCAGGCCCTGCAACAGGCCTCCGCCCAGACTAAACGCCGAGCGGATAAGTACCGTAGGCCCCCTAGATGGTTCGCTCCCGGGGATAAGGTCTGGTTGTCTTCCAGATACATTCGTTTGAAGATCCACAGTTATAAGTTGGGTCCCCATTACCTTGGCCCATTTATGGTCCTCAGAAGGATCAACCCGGGTCCTACAAGCTCCGGCTACCCCCCACAATGCGGATCCCGAACTCCTTTTACGTATCTCTGCTCAAGCCAGTTGTCTTGAATAGATTTTCTCGTAAGGTGTCTCCTCCTGCTCCGATGGCTGATACCACTGATGTTTTTTCAGTTAAGGAAATCTTGGCTGTGAAGACTATCAGATGGAAGCGTTATTTCCTTATTGATTGGAAGGGGTTTGGGCCGGAGGAAAGATCTTGGGATCCGGAGGACAACATCATGGACTGAGGATTGCTCCGGAGATTTCTTCAGGCCAGAGGGAAGAGGCGGCTGAAGGGGGGGGGTACTGTCATGAGTAGCGCCGCAGCCCACAGTTCGGGCTGCGGGCGCACTCGTCCCCCTGCGCCCTCGCCCGAGGCAAGCGGTGCCGTGGTCCGCATGTTGGGCCGCAGGCGCGCGCGCTCGCTCCCTTGGGCGCACTCACTTACCAGTCCTCGCTCCTGCTTCCCCACATCTGTCTGCCGGCTGGTGCACGTGGCCCCGCTCCTTAGGGCGCGTGCGTGCCGGCTCCTTCGAATTTAAAGGGACAGCGTGCCAGTAATTGGTTTTGACGACCGCTGACTCTATATAAGGGCTCCTCCCCCGGAACTTCCTCACCAAATCCATAGCGCCCTTTACCTATGTGAGCAAGCCTTATTCTACTTCAGTCTGCCGTTCCTGTGTACCAGTCCCGTCTGCTCTCGTCCACCGATCACGAACCTTCGCTGCCTGCCCCGACCCTCTGGCCTGACTCCGACTACGACTCTTCCCCGGGTTCTTAACCTCGTCCCCCTCGGCCCCCCGCAGCAAGCACACAGGGGTACGACCGGGTGGAACCCCCGCGGCAATTCCACCCGCTTTGCGCAGGCTCTGGTGAAAACCGGGAACCCATTTAGACCCGCCCCTGGTGTGGCCTTAAAACCACCGCGCAGCACCAGGGATCCATACCCCGGCTCATTACACCAGCACTTTACATCTTCTCTTTTGTTCGGGGGTTTCAGGCACTTTTTTAACCAAAGCACTTCACCCTTTGGGACACAAAACCCCCTTTCCTTTCCTGAGCCTATGAGGCGGACATTTTACTTGTTGACTTGCGTAAATTTTGTTTGTACAATGAACGAAACCCCTTAAATATCGGGAAAATTTGCCCCAAAAGGGGATGATCCAACTTTGCAAGTCCACAATTTTCTTCCTGATATCTTGGATGATTTCTTTAGACTTACCCATGATGTTACACACAGAAGCACTGTGTTTCTTGTGTGTCATAAAATACATCCCCATGTGTGTCTCTAATTAAATCTCTAATTAATATTAAACTTAGATGTTGCCAATAAATCAGGTTTCCAAAGACATGACATCATCTAGGGGGCAGTCACAAAAGTTTTAAAGGAAAATAAACCTAGTGTATGTAAACTTGTATTTTGCAAAAATATAAAAATGCTTTAAAAACCTCTCTCTAATTATTCTTGCTTTTTGGCAAATTAAATATTAAATTTTATCATCCTAATTAACCAAAACGGTAAAGGTTTTTTCTGATTTCGTAAAATAGTGAGAAAAACATGCATGTTGTTTTTTTATAAATTATTAAACTTCTGGTTTCAACTGTATTTTCCATTGTGCCAGCCATGAATACCAGCAACCACAGCCTTTGTAACACAGAAACACTGCATGTGATGCTTCTTTGTATAAGAAGCGGCAGTTCATGTTAATTTTTGTAGCAAAAAGGGATCAGAACTTTATTTATTTTTAAAAAACTGAAATTTGGCTTTTTCACACCTCTAGATGCACAACATAAAGTGACGAAAAGCACATAAACAAACCATATTAAAATAACTTACAAAGGCATAGGGAAAAGAAAGAGAAAATCTAGGGACATACGAAGTTTTTTTATAGTAAACAAATACTTATTAGATTTTTATTGAATTAAAATTTGATTTAAAATTCTGATCAACAGAAATGAAACAAAAAACCCTCCAAAAAATATATCAAAAAAAAAAATGTTATTATAGATAATACTAAAAGCAATTTAAAAGGGATTTTTACAGCCAAACACCCAAGGGAAACATCCAAATCAGTACAGCATTAAGCAAATAGATCCGGTTTTTTTTCGGACTATATGACGCACTGGTCCATAAGTCGCACCTAGGTTTTTGAGTATGAAAATAAGAAAATTAAAACTGAAGTAAAAGTGCTGCCAAGTATACCAAGTGATCCTTTAAAAAAAATCCTCTCACATCATATGTTGAGGAGATGGTATCTTGCAAGTTGTCTGTTTATAAACTATATATATATATAAAATATAAGGGAAAAACGCACACAATCAAAAAATTTATTGTGAGTAATGGGTGCCCCAAAACACACCCATCACAATCCCGAATTTCCAAGGAAATCACAGCACTCCCAAATGAAGTGAAAAAGAAAAACTTTTATTCCAAGAAGTTCAAAACAATGTTCGGTTTTCCAAGATCTTTTCTCAAACTTGAAAATTTTTTAGGAGCCAAAAGCCCCTTTTGGACCTCTTGAAAAAAATTTTTCTTTTTTTTTAAAATTTACAGTGTGTGATTATTACCCAATATTTATAATTACATACATACAAAACATACACAGTACTCACAAAAGTGATTACACCCCTCACTTTTGCAAATCTTGTATTAAAAGTTTTTAGGGGACAACATAAAGATATGACATTTTGATACAGAAATAAAGTAGTCAGTGTACAGCTTGTATAACTGAAAATTTGATGATCCTCTTAAAAAGCTCAAACACAGCCATCATGTCTAAACCGCGGGCAAAAGAAGTGATCACCCCTAAGGGAAAAGGGAAAAAAATGTGCCCAAAGTGTCAATATTTGTGTGGCCCCCATTTTTTTTCACACTGCCTTAACTCTTTTGGGGCAGGGAATTCACTTTGCTTCACAGGTTGCAGCCACTTAATAAAACCTTCCATCCCCCAGACGCCCCCACAGAGCTGGTGGATGTTAGAGACCCCCACTTCTCCACCTTCCATTTGAGGATGCCCCACAGAGCTCAATAATTTTTTAGGCTCGAGACTCTTCCCAGTTCAGCCCCTTTTACCCCTTTTTCTTTAGCAAGGCAGTAGTCACTTGTAGGGGTGTTTGGGGTTACATGTTAAATACGCCCGGGGGCCATTTCCGAAGGGAATGGATCAACCTGCCTAGTAGTCACAGTACATGTTGGGATTCGGGTTTCCCCATTGAACTGTAGCCCTCCACACAGCACCATGCAGCCCCAAACCAGACACTCCCACCACCATGCTTGCTGTAGGCAAGAGACACTTTGTACGCTCACCGGTTTTCCGCCATACACATTCAAACACCATCTAACCCAAATAATTTATTTTGGTCTTGTCAACCGAAACTTTTTTTCCAGTAATCCATCCCCTTTACCCTTTTTGTCTTTTAGCAAATTTTTTATGGACTTTCTTGTCTCCTTAAAGAGTTTCCTTCGGGATGACGCTAGCAGACAAATTTACCACAACCACTCCTCGTCACATCTGGACAAAGGGGCCCGTTCACCGGCTTATTCGCCCGGTTTGGGCGCCGTACCCGCCCCGGTTTTTGCGCTGCAGTAGGGGGCCCAACCCAGCACAATTACGTAACCACTGCTCTCATAGAGAACAGGGAATCGTGCTCCTCCCCCTCGGCGAATCCCCGCGGGGGGAAAAAGGACATCACATTATTTACGGCAGGGACGCGCCAAAAACAATGCAATTTGTCTATGGGCCGGGAGCGGCGCCCCCGCCGTGCTCCCCCCCTTATTCACGGCGGATTTGTGAGCCCAAAGGCCACAAATCCTCGGAAAAACCTTGAACAGGGCCAACGTAACAATCAAAGACCCCAGGGAAAAAAGGGGAAAAATTTGGGCACAATTTGTCCATTTTCATTTAAAGGGGTGTACCACTTTTGTTGCCACATTTTAGACTTTGAGGGCTGTGTTTGATTAATTTTAAGGACACACCAAATTAACACTTTTATACAAGCGTACATTGACTCATTGTATAAAGTGTCAATCTTCAGGTTGTCCCATGAAAAGATATAATACAATTTTTAACAAAATGTGATGGGTGACCACTTTTGTGAATATTGTAAAGTACTCACGAATAGTGTCAGAAAAAAATAAACAGCAGGGAGCACTCACATTTTTTTGCTCTGCAAATCAGTCTCTGAAGGAGGATCAATATCTTCCCTGACAGTCACTAAAAAATTCACTTTCAGCACTTTGGGTTCAACAAGGGGGTTGCCCCGACCCTTGCCCAAAGGCTTTATAAAATTGCCCGTGATTACGCATTTTAATCAAATATTTCATTAAATTTATACACATGGAAAAATATATCAATTGATGAATCCCTCATTCAGTTTAACCCCTTACCGACAAAAAAAAATGTGCTTCCACATAAAAAACTATAAAACGGGGTATCTCATAATCCAAATCGCGGCCCCAAGAGTAAAACTAACTTGTCACTATATTGCACGGTGGCCTTTTTTAAAAATAAAAAAAAAAAAACACACTAGATTGCAATTTTCGTCTCCCTCCCTTTCCCAAAAAAAACGGTTTAAAAAGCATAGAAAAGCTTGTCCCCCCAAAATGATACCGAAAAAAACCAACTCATCCTGCAAAAAAAAACCCCCAAAACAGCCCGAAAACAAAAAAAAAAAAAAAAGTTATGGCTTTCAGACTATGGCGTGCAAAAACGTTTTTACTTTTTGAAAAAAAAGTTTTTTTTTTGTTAAAAGCTAAAACATAAAAAATAACTAATTGGTATCGCTGTAATTTTATTGATTTGCTGATAAAGCTAGGTTGCATTTATCCCACGGGTGACCGCGTAAAAATAAAAAAAAAAAAAACACTCCCAGGATTGCTGTATTTTTTTTCAAAAGCCTCACAAAAACAGTAAAATGATCAAACGGCATACCCCCCCTTTAATTACCAAATAAAAACACAATCATTCCGCAAAAAACAAACCCAAACAGCTCCGTAACCCAAAAAATAAAAAAGTAAGGGTGCAGAATAGAACAACATAAAAAAAACAATTTTTTTTAAAACCCTTTCTATTGTTTAAAAGTATTTTTAAAAAAAAAAAACATATAAAATTTATATCAGCAAAAAGTACCGACCCCCATAAAAAATTATCCGTGATTTATCCCGTTTTGGTTAACACTGTAAAAATAAAGTCCATAAAACAATGGTGGAACTGCGTTTTTCCCACCCCATTTTCATGGCCCAACACAAAAAAAAACTATGGAACTCCTGTGCACCCAAAATGCACAATACACCCCTAGATGAATCCATGAGGGGTTTAACCCAAAAAGGGGGCAATTTCGGGAAGGGTATCACTTTTTTGGTATTTGGGATTTTTGCAAATGCACATGGCATCCACCAAAATCTGCGTTACAAAAGCCAAATAGCGCTCCCCCCTTGTATCCCTGACATGAGCCCAAACGCAGTTTACATAACTAAAAAAATTGGGGAAATCCCAAGAGAACAAGAGTGATTTTTTGATCACAATGTCAGGAATCTCCTGCTATGACTGGAATTGTTTACTGTTTTTTCCCCTTTAATTTTGCCCTCATTCAAGATGGTGGATGTGTCTCAGCGGTGCCACTTGTTTCCTTTTTCCCTTTTTTCGATATAAAAACTCCTCAAGCCTTTGCCTTGCTTGAGTATTGTTTTTTAAGCTCCTGCTGTCGCCCCAGCGGGAAACTTGCTTCCCGTTAGTTCCTCACCTTTGCGGTTTACCCTGCAAACTTTTTTACCTACGTGTCATTCTTCTGTGCTCCCCTGATTTTGCCTGGGATCCAGTCTAATCTCTCGCCCCTGTTCCACCCTGCTTTGGGTCTTCGCTGTTTTAAAGCCGTCCTACCTTTGGTTTTCCAGCTGTATCCCAGTATCGGACACATATTTACTATTTTGCCATATGCAAACTTAAACACTATAAGTTCACTATTATTAAACACAAAAACATAACTTTTTATTATATCTAAACTCTTAACCACAATACACACTAATTAAAACCTGATCACTCTCCTCATCAATTAACCCATTTTTGCTTCTGAAAGAGGGAATAACTCCCATTCTACACCATCAAGTCTGGTGGAACCCCACCTATTAACAGGAGAGCAAATAACTATAGCAAAGTACTAGCTTCAATTAAGGGGATCCCCAAGCCAACAATAGGGCAGATCTTCCCTAATTCTCAACGACACAGAACAAATAAGGCCCCCTGGACACCGCTTGCAGCAGGAGACACTGTAGAACAGAGGTGAGGATCACAATTAAAACGTCATAATCCAATCCCCTCGCCGACCAAGTATCCGCCAGCCTAACCTGGCAAATCAAGCTTAGAGGTCAATCACATTGTGGTCTTAGCTCACTTCCTTATATCATGTTAGTTAAACTACCCCATTCAGGTGCACACCAATTAGCCAACCGAGTAAAATCCACATAAAGCCCACACCCCCTTCCACGCGCGCACAACTCATAACATGTCCTGCTAAAGCTGCCACGAGCCAAATGCTCTATCATTAGCCAACAACTTCAGTCAAATTCCTGCCATCACCATAACGGGCTAGCCGCCCCAATCTTAACCGTACTGCCCGTGCCAATGCAACTGCACCAATAAACACCTCACCCAGACTGTGATGGGCTTTTCCTCTCACTCTCTCATATTATTGCAACTGCGTGCCTCACCTAGAATAAACTAGCGCAAGACTAGTATCACATAACACAGCAACACTGCCTATCTTTGTCAATTCCCCAAAGCCCTTCTCTTCAAATCTCATAAGCAAATTCAATGGGAATATAACTCCACCTGTACAATTAGACCTCTGACAAATATCTTCCCATAAAGCTCTCTCCAACTTATGTAACTTGGAGAACTAGGAAGAAAATTGCGTAAAACAATATTGGGATTCATTTTTTTTTCCAGGCTCCTTGTAAAAATTAAAATTTACAGCTAAAATTGCAGATATTGAAAAAAATATTTTTTTTATTTTCAGATCCAAAGCTAAAAAAAATTGTTGAAAACCTGTGGGTCGATATAAACTGGCACCCCTTTTTTTATGATATATTCCTTAAGTGGTGTAGTTTCCAATAATTGGATCTTTTTAGTGGATTTATTAAGTTTTTTAAGGCAACCTCAGGGTGTCCTGCAAACCTGAAATGTCGCCTAAATAAAATTCGTAATAGAAATGAGAACCCCCAGAGTCCCTAGGTGCTTCTACCTATATCTCGGGCCTGTGGTTGAGCGAAATAGCGTCACAAGGGCCAAATATGGAATAACTCATGAAAATCGTCATAAACTGGGAAATTGAAATTAAGTTTCATTTACCCGGTTACATCCACCTGTGTCATGAATAATTAATAAAAATGACAATCTGTCAAACAAAAAAATTACATATTGAAATGTCACCCCACATAATTGCTTTATATTCTGGTGAAATATCAACAAACTTCCTAAAGCTTATTTTAAATACCTTTAATAGTGGGTCCTATATCTTAGATGGTTCATTTATGGGGGAATAAAACTAAAGACCAGGGTGACAAACATGCTGGCGGACAGCGGCCCTCAAGCGGTAGGGAAACACGCCATCATTCCCACATGTTATAGATTATACAAAATTCATAAGGGAGTTTGTAGTTTCCCAACAGCTGGAGGGCCGCAGTTTGACACCCCTGATATAAGATCCCTAAAAGCCATGTCAGAACTGGACTGGTCCCTAACAAAATTTCTAAGACACTTAATGTGGTAAAAAAAAAAAACATTTAAAAAATTATGCCAACATGCAAAACATATGGTAGATGCTAGTCATAAACTATTTTGAGTGGAATAACTTCTGACTACATGCAGCGACATTTTTGAACTTTGAAAATTGCA
This sequence comes from Phyllomedusa bahiana, assembly GCA_025379985.1. Classification (NCBI taxonomy): domain Eukaryota; kingdom Metazoa; phylum Chordata; class Amphibia; order Anura; family Hylidae; genus Phyllomedusa; species Phyllomedusa bahiana. The sequence continues at coordinate 55,716 of JAODAL010015167.1, read as the reverse complement.
AATTTTTTATGCAAATTTTCATGAAATTTTGAGATATTTTTCGCAATAAACAAGGACTTTTTGACCAAAATGTATTTACTAACTTAAAGCACAATGGGTCCACAAGAAAAACAATCTCTAAATCACATTGGATAGGATAAAGGTGTCAAAAAGTATACTCACATAAAGTGACACATGCCAGATTTTAAAGCCGGGGCTCTGTCAGGAAGGCCAAAACTGGCTACGGCGGTAAGGGGTTAAAAGGTGGCTAAAATGTAAACAGTATAACTCCAGTAAACGAGCCCAATAAAAATGTATAAACTATGCGAATCAGAAACTTGCCACATGTATGGTTTCTGAATGTATGAGGGCAAAGACTCAAAAATTGAGCCCCCAGACTGCTCTCCGATTCTAGGTACAAGTGGTAAAATTGTATACGATCTTTTGCACCGTCTTCTGGATAAAGTTTACCACTTGCATCTAGATCATTTCTACACCAGTGTCCCACTCTTAAATTTCCTGGCTGAAAAATAACATGCAGCTTGTGGACTGGTTAGAAAATAAATCAGAGGCCAGAGAAGAGGGCTACATCGTTCCCTCCGTGTGCAGGCGCTCTGGCGCCATCTTGCCCCCTCCTTCTACCCGCCGCTCCTATAACCGGAACCACTCAGCGCTCCAACGACAAGCAGCCAAAAGATCCCAACCCAGCTCGGCGACCGCCCCCATCAGCAGCCCGCAACACACTGCGCGCTGACTGGCAGAGAAGACGCGTGGAAGCGGCTCATCTCCGGAGTCTCCTGTAACCCGAAGCGCAGCGCCGAACACCCTGGCCGCAAGCAGCGAAGGAATCGGAGCACAGCAGACGTCCCCTGATTCTGGGGCAGCGACGCCAGAAAGGACAGTGCCGAGGGGAGACAATCATGCACAGCTCCTCTACAAGCCCCTCACAGAGTTCTAGCCCAACCTGCTCCCAGCTGAGTCACGGGACCTGTTCCTTGCAGGGACCCCAGGAAGGGCCTTAGCCACAACCGGCCAAGGCTGACAATTCCCGTAGCTTAACTGTGTCACCGGAGGGACCCAGCACCAGATACGGTGAACATGTAACCCTGGCACTGACGGGTGCTCACCACTACGTTGTGGTCGATGCTTAATGGGGACTCAAACAAGGCCACTACATGGGCCTCCCGCAAATATATCCCCTGCCATGGACTGTTCCAGGTCTGACAGATCATGGAGTGCCGTAGTGAGCTTACATCACCCATCATCAGCAGTCTGCGGGGGACCCAGTTTTTCTCCAGCCATCACCTGCTACATCTCGGCAAAATCGTGATGCCGTCCACTCACCGTTGCCCGCCCCAGGGTCACGGACTTGGTAAATCCCGACCTGCGACACAGGAGCCGCAGTGGCCCCTTGCAAACTAGGGGGACCTGACGTGGCTTGGTCAATGCCGGTCCCCGAGCGAGTAGGGAACCGAGCTCGTAGTAGTGCAAGCGACCATTTCCACACCGCAACGGGCCCCTCCCGCTGCCCTTACCAACCCGTCCGTGTTCTCAGCATCCAGTCCCGTCTACATCTAATGCACATTGGCAGCAACTCGTGGGCTTCAAAGCCCTAGCTCCTTCAACTTGGGGATGGAGCCCTATCCGTCCTCCGAGGGGACACCGGACAACCGCAGGCCATGTCCATCTCTTCCAACAATCGCCTCCATGGGCCGTGTCCTTCAATTCAATCCCCAGGCCTCATTCCCCCGAGGCCGCCCAACGCGCCCTGGAAGCCCATCCAGAGCTCAGGCTCATTCTCGTCCTCCTGCCCCCACTAAGCAGGACATGCAGCTTATGGCTAAAGAGATGCAACAAGCCTGGCGCCAAGAATTGGAAACCATACCAGTCGAAGGAAGCAGAACCTCAAGGCACGGGTTGCGACAATTAGAGACAACCAAGAGTCCACAGCTTAACCCTTCACAATCTAACTGCAATCCGCTATGGTCGTAACAAAGCTCTCGCCACCTTCACAGACAATGCACTTGGATGATTTAGAGAACCCGAGCATCGCAACAACATTCGGCGTAGAGGTCAACCGGAGGTCTGTTTAAGACCGGCGACCTGATTCCCACCTTAACTAAAATGATAACACCATTTATTTAGGGTGACCTGAGGGGACATTAATCGAAATTCGATTAGAGCCCACGGGCCGCTGCGCCCACAAGTCAGGAACGCCGCCCGTCCACTGGCACATAATCTGCCGGATACACCACTACTCAGTCAAGTGAGGAGACATTGCCGAAAAGCGCGCATAATGCAGCCATGTGGAATATGAAGGGGTGAAACTGGGCTCCCTATTTTCCAGATCTCTCACGCCGCCCCCCACCGCAAGAGAGCGGCAACTAGACCGCTTTTAGCAGTCCTCCAAGCTAGAAACATATCTACAGATGGGGGTTCCCAATCTCCCTTCCAGGTAAAACACCAAGACAACATGCCTCGCCTTCAGGTCCCCAGATGACCTTCCTGCCTTTACTAACGCCCAGGGACCTTATCTTCTGTAATCCCCCCTGCCGGACTGGCACCTGCTCACGCTACCCTGATGAGACGGGCACCGCTCACCACTAGATACTGGCCACCATAGGACCTCTTCGACCAGAGACCCTTTCCCCACAAACCACACCAAAACCACAGAGGAGAGACGACGCCTGAGCAGCCCGAAAACCAGCCCCTTCCAGGCTGAGACCTCAACCTCTGACCTGGGGAATCGCCCGCGTGCTGGGATACCAACCTGCGACTCCACCAAACACCGCCTGCTAATCCTGATTTTGGTGGAAAGTCTTGCCTTAACTTTGTGTTTCACCAGTGACTCTGATGTTTTCAAGGGCTCTGGCTCAACGGCCCCCATGACTATTGTTCTTGAATAGAACCACACAATATACTGAGCTGTTTATGTCGGTACATGCCCGGAATATTTGTAGTTCATTCGATCTAGCGCTTACCCCACCCCTTGAGCGTGCCCTTTCGAAAATAGATACTGTCCTGGCCCTGGGCCGCTCATCAACAGCAAACCAACCCCTCAATACAAGTTTTTAATATAAAAAAAAAACAAAAAAAAAAAAACGTTAAATAAGGCTGCTCCACAGCTCCACTAGTAGATGTATGGGAGACTCCTTCCACCCGCAGACAGGACTTACAACGTTGTACTCTTTTTCCCCACAACTCCTAAGTCGTATCACTATATCTTCCGCAACATCTCTCCCCGTCACGGTGGTAACATGCTTCTGTGTGAACATACTTCCATTCGGCACCAAGGCCCCTGTCCATTGCGACCTTGCCCCTCCCGGGACTATAAAACGATCCTGCCATTGCTTTGTAAGTTAACGAGTCGCTCCTTTCTGACTCCCTTTTGTCTTCTGGACTTAAACGCAACCATTACACGTTCATCCGACGGCAACGCTCGGGGGGGGAGACTCAACCTCCCTACAAATATCAGAATGGGTGGCCCCTAAAGATGCACATTGCGGGGAACTCTATAAAGCATGGCTCGCCCTTAAGAGGAGGCCTCTTGCTAAACTCCAGTCTCTCTTGACTCAGCTATCTTCTCAAGAATCCATACACAAAATCACTGGAATAGGAGTGTCATATCTGAGAGCTCCTCACCAAGACGCGGCCATGAGATACTCCAGCTGAAGGAGAACAAGCATAAAAGATATCGTCAATTATGGCTCTAGCTCCTTCAATACCTGGAGAACAAGCCAGGCAAATTTCCTCGCCACGTGCACTTAGGTGACAGGAGGGCAGCTCATTTTGTCCCTCGTATTAAGACACCGGAAGGGTGGAATCGCACACTTAACGAAGACATATTATCATACTTTCCTTCCATAAATAATATTCCTCTTTATATAACCACCCCAGTTAAACACACTCTCCTTCATTCCTACCTGCGGAAACAGCCCTCACTGCACCTTTTTCGGCCACACCCTCGACTCCCTGGAGTCAACCCTTCACAGACAGAGAACTTCAGCAGGCTGCGATATTCATTCTCTGGCCCTCAGGCAAGAGCCCTGCCCGGATGGCAATACGGCCCCTGGTTTTTTAAAACTCTAAGGAGAGTTAACGGACCCCCCTCCTTGTAGTTTCAATGCGGCTCCCGAGACCCCCTTTTGATCCATGCATTCAGCGGGCTCAAATAGTAGTCAATCCTAAAGAGGGGAAAATGACCCTTCTCTTTGTCAGACTATCGCCCCATATCTCTAATAACCCTGTGACCAAAGCTCTTCGCTAAAATGCATGCCCATAGAATCAACAACCCTTTATTGGATACCCTTATCCATCCACCAGGTAGGATAATTCCGTACCCTCCAGGGAGGCGAGGGACAATACTCTCAAGACCTTCTCTCTACGTCCAATACCGTCCAATCTAACAGACCCCAGAAAAGGCATATTATCGTGTGTGCGTGAGGCCTTTTCTATTGTGATCCGAATCTGTAGGCTATGGCCCACAAGTGTTTGGGAGAATTATGTCACTTAAACAGCACCCCCAAGCCTCAATACGAATTAACCGCTCCCTCGCTCTGAAACCCTCACAATAGGTAATGCAACCAGGCAGGGATGCCCCCTCCCCCCCTCCATTACATCCTAGTTCATTGGAACACTTGATGCAAGGCTTCCCGGGCTAACCCAATTCTTCTAGGGACTCCAAGGTCGAGGACATGCATTTCAAATGCTCCGCGAGTTGTGATGATCTGCTTCTTTCTATACTTGACCCACCCCTACCACATATTCCTCCCCGGCAGTATAAAACTACACTAGAGGAATATAGGTAGTATCAGTCACCACTAAATTAAATATGGCCAAAAGCTCCGCCTTTGAGCTTTTATCTCCCACGGACACTTGTCCTGTATTGAAAGCCTCCTTCCCTTTTACCTCCTGGATGGAATCGTCCTTCCAAATAATCTCAGAGTGCACATTCCATCTAGACCTGATAAGATTTTGATCAAATTTTACTCTTAGCCCTCAGGATAAAGCAAGATCTTATGAGGTGGAGGACAGATGGGATTTATTACCTGATTGGGATGATTAATATCCTCAAGATGAAAAATACTACCCCGCCTGTAGTAACCATTTTTCAGTGCCCAATCCCGCTTTTAATCCCTAAGTCCCTTCTTCAATATCTGCGAAGACTGTTTTATCAATTTGTTTGGGCACATTGACACCTCCAGGATTGCTGAAGCCAAACTATCGCGCCCCCAAATCTGAGGAGTTTTATCTCTTCCCGTACTTTCCAGTCCTAACTATCTTCGCAGTTGCCTGTGCGCATACTTTGATTTCCTTTCCTTTCCAACCAGAGAATAATAAACTATGTACGCCCTAGAAAACCGTTGGTATAAGCTAGCACACAATAGCGGCTACCACCCTAGTAATGCTACAAAAAGCCTTCCGCTCCATCCCCCTAAGTTACATCCCTTCGTTTCCAAAGGCAGTGCTTAAGCATCAAAAATGAAATTATACTCTCAAGGAATGCCCCTGTACCCCTATACAGGGAATCCGGCGACACCTGAGCCACTCTCTTCAGCACTCTCCCGCCTACTAGGGGTTAAGCCCCTTTCCTCGCTGGATTGATGGAGTGCTCTCGGGGGTACGATGAAAGGAGTTAGCGTGAGCAGGTGGGTGCACCGGGGACATCGTGGTGTTTCGCTATTCTTCACAAACTATCAACTGCAACGCAGATCTTTATTTCGAAAGGAGACAGTCTCTGGACTTACACCGACCCCTCACTACTTGAGAACAGAGGTGCCTGAGTAGAACCTTCATGACACTACCCCTCTCCGATTCTATAATGCTCTTCTGCTTAGAGATCACACTGGGGAGAAGCTCCCTTCCAAAGTAAGCTGGGAGAGAGAATTGAAAATAGACCTGGTCTGGTATCGGGGATTGGGAAAAGGCCCCTTTCCACCTAACACCAAAATCCACTGTATCCGCCAGAGCACATGAATATGAGCTACAAAATTCTTACAGATGTACCGGGTTCCTGCCCTGCTAAGACCCATGAACCTCGACATACCTCCGATGGTGTGTTGGCGGTGCAGGTCTGAGAAAGGCACTATGACCCCACAATTGGTGGGGCAGTCGCGATACAGCCCTTCTGCTGGTTTAAGGTGATTGACATTAACCTATCAGAAACAGGGATAAAACTGCAGAATAACCCTTCCTCTCCCTCCTCCATTTAAATAATCCCCTACCAACAAAGTCTACTGAGGAGAACACCTCCTGGCTTTTCTAATCCTGGCAGCAAAAACGGTCATCTTCGCCTATGGCTCCACAGCCTGTCCATCTATACAAACTGGATTAAGGAGCCTCCACTGCATGAGAGATTGGAGGAGTTAAGGACAGACTCGCCCTCTGCAATCACGTAATTCCTTCTACCTGGGTAGGACTGGATATCCTTTTGGCCCACAGATTTCTACCGTTCATGCATGTAGGGAGGCTCTCCACCCACCATACCCGCTTGGCTATCCATCATACTTCAAAACGGAATTGCCCTTTCCATATGATGGTGTCTTTGAGCCGACTGACAGTATGTGTTTGTTTTTTCTTCATGTTTATTGGTTCTCTTGGTTCAGTACTTCTCGTTAACCAGTAACTAATCCTAGGCCGAAAATTCCTGTTTGCCCCTATGGCCAAAAACCGCTACATCATTGATCTGTGAATGGACATTCCCCCACTGGAGAGATGTTAAAATTCCGCTCCTCTCGGGACCTGGTCTTCCCCGGGAACGCGGACGTCCTCCCTCTCTCTCCTTGTGGAATCACCCATTGCTACTATCTCTTTGACTTTGGACAAGAACATTGACAAATGTAAGTTGCAGCACTTGAGAATCGACGATGTAAACTCTATCCACCATTGCCTATTGCTGTTTTCGGTACCTCGCTTTGCTATGATTAAAAAGCAATCACAGAAGCCCTTATGATTTTGTATCCTATGACATACCCATATGCTCTGCTGTCTATGTGAGATGTTTGACCATGTTCTTACCTCAAATAAAACCTTTTGAATAAGAAAATAAAAATGAAGACAAAAAATATCCCGACATCTATGCATGATGACAAAAACACTTATGTCCCCAGTCTAACCAGATCTGGCACAAAAGCTGTTTGCAAACAGGATTATAATACATTTATGGGGGGAGGGTTCTATCTATCTGACCAAATGCTTAAAGGGAATGTGTCGCAATTTTTTTTTTAACTATTAAAACAAGACCCTGATCCATATTCTTTTCTTCTTGACCGTTTTTATTTTCTGATGGTAGATTTATCAGTTTAGTCTTTATGTGATTGTAGGGACAGCTTTCTTGCCTGCACTGCCTTAACAGCAGTCAGACAGTAGCTTCATGCACATAGGAAAATGTGGACTGGATCAGTCCCATTGACTTCTATAGGAGAGTTTTCTAGGCATGATCTGTGACCTGGGAAGAAGTCAGCATGCAGGAAGGAGAGAGGGTGAGTTGTGACATCTCCTATTGTGACTAGTGGATCCTGTGTTATCAGTGGTGTCACCTTTCAGTTTGACCTGGTTTGTACTGATAATGAGCAGAAACTGAAAATCTCTCTACAGAACAGAAAGTGTCAGACTATTATTAGGCTAGTGGCCCAGAGTGATAAACTGCATTGACTTAAGAATTTTTAAAAAAATCTTGAAAGCGACAAGGAAAATTAACAAAAATAACAGAGCATTTTAGTAGTAGGCGCTGGCCAGGGGGACCAGAAATGACCAAAAAACCCACAATTTTGCCATTTGGAATTTGTACCACATCTCTTTAGAATATTAATTTACTTTCAATTTGCCCCTTTTAAGTTATCATTCACTTTATTTCCCCATTATAAATTGGAACACAAAACTAAAAATTATCATTATACCCCTAGATGAATACCTCAGGGCTTGTACTTTTGAAAATGGAGATTGTCAGGAAAAGCCCGCGCCGGCCCACTCGAGGGTCGACGGCCTGACTTGGGGTGTATCGGGACGTCGCACTCCCCCTAAGGGTGCACGAAATTCAGACATATAACTGTTTTCCAACCCGTTAGCCCATGTCCACACGGCAAGGGAGACCCAGGGCGTGCGAGAGGACACCCTCCTCGCCCACGACCCTGAATGGCTGGGAGAGGTTTGTTACAATAAATACTGGCCTGCATTTAGTAAATTTCAGGAACTCAGTGCACACAAAAAATGCCCTTAAAATAGTACTTATGTGGAAAAAAAATCTCACTTTTATTTTTCAAACTGTCTTTGCATTAACTTCTGCAAGAAGATAGAGGGCTCAAAACACTCAGCACACCCAAGATAATACCATAGATGGGGGTGTAGTATTCAGAACAAGGTCACTTATGGAGGTGTTACATTGCTCTACCAGCGCAAATCCTTTAATGATTGGAATGTGGCCTAAAAATGAGCCACAATTTTGCCTTCAAAGCCACTTTTTTTTTTTTTTTTTTCTTCAGTCCCACCCTGTGTCCACGCTCTGCATTACCCCAGTGTGGGTATTTCTAAAAAAGTGAGAAACAGATTGATTTTGGAGTGCAACAACTTAGTTTCTGTTACTTTGTAAGAAAAATATGCCTTCAGTGATTTTTTATTTTTTTTCTTCTTATCTTCGCATTAACTTACAAGAGCATGGAGAGCTCAAACTACCTACTATGCCACTGAGTGAATACCTTAGTGCACAGGTGTCAAACTGCCGGCCCTCCAGCTGTTGGGAAACTACAACTCCCATCATGCATATGGTTATAATCAATAACAGTGGCATGATGGGAGTTGTAGTTTCCCAACAGCTGGAGGGCCGGCAGTTTGACACCCCTGCCTTACTGGGATGTAGGTTTCAAAATGTGGTCACTTCAGGGGTTATTACATCGTTCGGCCAGCTAGAGCCTTGGCAGGCATGGAATAGACCTTATAAATCATTCAAGCTGTACAGTCCTGGCCAAAAGTTTTGAGAATGATACAAATGTTAATTTTTACAAAGTCTACTGCATCCAGGATTTTTAATAAATGGCAAATTTGCATATACTCAGAATGTTATAAAAGTAGTGATCAGCTTAAACAGCAATTAATTGCAAAGTCATAGTTGCCTAAAAAATAACTTTTCCCCCAAAACACTTTCAGCTTTCAATGCAGCCCCTTCCTTAAAGGAGCAGCTAACATCGTTCAGTGATTGCTCCATTAACACAGGTGTGGGTGTTGATGAGACAGGGCGGAGATCCAATCTGTCATATTAAGTAAGAATCACACCACAGGACACTTTAAAAGGAGCTGGAGCTTGGCATCATTGTTAAATCTTCTTGTTAAACCAGGTAATCACTCAAAAGAACAACGAGCAGTCATCATTGCACGCACAAAACTGGCCTAACAGGGAAAGGATTAACGCAGCCTAGAAAGATTGCACCACAGTAACATGTAAACGCAACATCAAGGAATTCAAGGAAGTAGGTTCCATTGATGCCAAAAGCGTCCAGGGCCCCAAAGAAGACCAGCACGCGACAGGACCGTCTCTTAAAAGTGTTCAGCTTCGGTAATCGGCTACCAGCAATGCAGAGCTTTGCTCGATGAAAAGGCAGCAGGCCAGGAGTGAGAGCATCTGCACGCACTGTGAGGCGGATACTCTGGAGCAAGGCCTGGTGTATCAAGGAGGCACAAATAAGACACTTCTCGCCAGAAAAACATCAGGGACAGACTGATATCGCCAAAGGTACAGGGATGACTGCTGAGGACTGGGGTAAAGTCATTTTCAAGAGCAGTTAGGTGATTCAACAATGCCTTTATTCCAGCATGATGGAGCACCTTAGCCAAAAAGCACAGGTGATAACTAAATGGCTCAGGTGAACAAAACAGAGATTTAGGGTCCCATGGCCTGGAAAACTCCCCAGATCATTAACCGCATATGAGAACTTGTGGACAATCATCAAGAGAACGGGTGGGACAAACCAAAAAACCAACAAATTGTGACAAAAAGCAAAGCCATGATTGTGCAAGATGGACTGCCATCAGTCCAGGATTTGGGCCATAAGTTGATTGAGATCATGCCATGTAGAAATTGGCAAGAGGTCCTGAAGAAGAAGGGTCCACAAACCACTGCAAATATTGAACTTGCTGCATTAACACATTCTGCAATAAAAGCTTATGTTAGTCATAATAAAGGATTGCACTTGTATTTCTGTATGATGATCAAAACATCTGACAAACACACATATAAAACCAGAGGCAACAGATCATGTGAAAATAGAATATTTGTGTCATTCTCAAAACTTTTGGCCATGACTGTAGCTATGTAGCAGTGGGGTGGCACTTTAGATTTTGGCTCTGCCATGTAGGCAAGCAGCCAACTGCAATCTAAGTGGTGATATTTCTGAACACAGGAGAAACAGAACAATCCATATTGGGGTGCATTTCCTATATTTCTAGTAGTTTGTGTAAAAGGTTTGTCACCTATTCAAAAAAATAAATCAAAATTTTAATTTTACCTCCAGCTTATTAATTTCTGCCTGAGGAGTGGACAAACTTTTCACTATACCCATAAATGAATATCTTAGGGGGGTGTACTTTCCAAAATGGGGTCACTTCTAGGGGTGTTACATCATTCAGCTAGCTCAAAGCATTTGCAGGCACTAACCACATATTAAAGTTATCCCATCATTAATACCGCATGGTGAACACTGTAAAAATGAATCCCAAAAAATCAATTAGGAGCGGACCTGAAGGGCCCACCCCCGCCCCCAAGTTCAGTTTGTTAGAGGAAATAAAAATAATAAAATTAATCGACACCTAACACGCTAAAAATAATTGTGACAGACTATGGATGATGAATATAGCTCCTACAAAGTACACCCCTGGTATATACCTCCATCAAGGAGTGTCTTTTTTTCCAATATGGGTTCTTTTTAGGGGTCCTTATTTAGTTTTAGCACCTTAGGGTGTTCACAAACCTGTAATGGAGTCTAAAGAAATTCGTAATGTAATTGAGTCCACAAAGTCTAGTAGGTGCTCCTCCTATTCGGTGACCTGTGTTTGAGTAAAATAATGCACTAAGGCCACATATGGGATATTACTAAAAAACGCAGAAAAGTGTGGAAACTAGTTGAGTGCATTACCTGGTCAAATCTAACGTGACCCCAGTGAATGGAAAAAAATTTTTTAAAATTCAACCTCCATTGTACTTTAATTAAAATACTTTGCATTGGGTAAAGTTTCATTAGATAGGTCATTAATGGGGTACTAACAACAAGCCCCTCAAAGCCCACATCAGAACATCGGCTAGTATTCCTAAAAAAAAATAAAAATCTATGTTGCAAGTGTGAAAAATTACTGCTAAATTTCTAAGCCTCCTAATGTTTTAAAAAAAATTGAAAGACATTCAAAGAATGATGCCAACCTACAGCAGACATATGGCAGATGCTAGTTATAAACTATTTTGTGTGGATTAACTGTCTAACTTTGAAAATGCCACATTTGTTAACATTTTCACAATAAACAAGGATTGTATAAACCAAAATTTCTTACTAACTTAAAGCCAATGGTGTCACGAAAATCTCTTGAATCACAATAAATGAAAAAGTAATAAAAAGTATTTGCACATAAAGTACATATCAATTTCAAAAAATGGGCCTCAATTGGAAAGGTCAACACAGCTGTGCGGAGTGTAAGGGTTGTCTCATCTACAGACATCTATTTATTTTTTTCACCTGTAACTAAGACCGTTTATCTTGGTTTCATTTTTTAACTCAGGGGCGTGGTTACTGGCTTCTACTGGCCTGCAGTGATAAGCAGCTGAGAGCACCAAGCCTGTAGCTATATCGACCAGCACTGGCAGCCTGTCAGAGATCAAACAGGTCTGTAGCTATAGCAACCTGAGGAGCTGATGCATCCCATACTAAAGGGGGTAGTTAGGAATAGGTAGGACACGGTATACGCTTCGTGTGAACAACAAAGCGTATTCTACATGATAGTCAATGAAGGAAGATTTGGAGAGCTAGTCGGGCTGATTGTGTGCCATCATTTCAGAATGTAAAATGCGTAAAAAATGGCCACAAAAAAACACCAAACATACCCTAAATAGACACACCGCAAAGTGACTTGTTTTTGCAAGATCTTTAACATAAAAAACAAACATTGTAGCGAAACAACCCCTTAGGCTATGTTCACATGGCTTAAAATGGGACGTATCTCGGCCTGTATTTCACGCCGTACTGCGTGAAATACGGGGCGAGAAACATTCCGTCATTACGGTAATCCACAGCTCTTATAGAGAACTATGAATTACGTCTCCTCTCCTCCTCTCACGCCGTGAATAAAGCCTGTCTATGGGGCCGACGGGCTGACGGCCCCCCGCCCACACGGCGTAATTGCGGGCGAAATATGTCCCGCAATTATTGCCGCGTGAACATAGCCTTCAAGGGTTTATGTGCCATTGCAAAAATGTTGCCGTCTACAGCATTGAGCCAAATGTTTATCACTCAAATTACAGAATTCCTATATTGTCATGGCATTCAACTACCTTGTGCTAGTCTGCACTTGTGCGAGTTTTAGTTTGTTCAATAAATAAAAATACCAATCGATGTGCTTTCTTTAATATGTAAAAAAAATAAAATCATGTTTATGTCTCTTAATAGTTTATTAGAAATAATGCAGACAATTAAAAAAATCCCCATCAATTCCAATACAACTTAGGCTTTACACCCAATTAAAGAAATAAAACAAACAAAAACAGTATAGTGTATTAACATTGTTACTCTTTCCTTTTTAATATATACTGTGACAGTGCAAATACAATTTGGTCTAAATGTACAGACTGATGAGAGAAACAATGTACAGCTGTCTACACTCTCCCAAGGTGGAAATGCTAAGGGTCAGTCCAATTGTACAGGAATCACTATTACAAATGTGATCGCCTTCTACATCTTAGTTTGCATCCAGAAACCCCAAATAATTTTTATACAGAAGTACAACTACTGAAAGACACCCCTGACCAAGCTACTGGTTAGGTACAGAGGGTATGTAACCAGTAGTGTGAGCACTTCTGATGTCAATTTTAAGATTAATAGTAATTCCCTTATAAATATCAATAACCTATCTGTAAAGCGTTCAGAACTTTAGCTCTGTAGATAGTCTGTCAGTGACAATTCAAGTGCTATAGAAAGCACGCTCTTGGCTGAGCATGGCAGAGCTCTGAACATTGTAGCCGGACACAAAACGCAGTTTAGAAAATCAAATCATCTAGTCACGTTCTAGTGGTTCTCTTTCAGTAGCTTTCTTTTCAGCATTTCAATTTTAGAGAACACATGCTCTCATGTAAACCAAGAGTAAATGAAAACTTAACTATAATTACGTGATAAGGTAAGGGATACACAGTATACTCAAATGTTATACTCAATGTTACGATGATTTATTATAGCAGCTCCTTAATATCAAGGTTTCAAGGATGTCCTGTACAATTGTAATTTCTAACCCCTGGTAAGCGCCATTCGGTGATGCACGTACAAGGCTGACTGGAAGTACTCTTTATATACAACTTGGGTATCGGCAACTGTTGCAGAGTGTTGAAATATTCTTTCCACCCATTCTCCCACCCTCCTCCCAAATTTTTTTTAAGGATGCTGTTTCTTCTTATTCCAGGTCAGGCATTTCTAGAAGGAAATAAAAAAAAAAAAAATCCTGTTAAATCCCATGTGTATATATTTTATTTTTTTTTTTTAAAAAAGGAAACCATGAAAATCAAAAATTAATACATAGTAAATCATATCAAACGTACAACAAAATTAAAATTCAGTTTGTGCTTCCATGTGAAAAATTAAACAACTAACTTACTTTCATCATCACTGTCTGGTGAATCCTAAAGAGAAAAATAAAAGGGGGAGAAAAAAGGTTTTAACTATTTGCGATAGGTTAATAATGCTCACAAAGCTACATCCTCTTCAACTTGCATATTAAAACAGATCAAGATTAGAAAATGTTACTGATCACAAGACCAACTGAACCTGTACAATGAGAAAACCCTTACGGGACATCAAAAGCAACGAGTGTTAGAAGAAGAAAAAAAAAAAAAAGTACTGTATGCATAAAGGTATGTTCACGTGGCTGATGTGGATGGCAATTCTGTCACAGTTTAAATCTGACTGCAATCCGTCTTACATGAGTTCTAGTGGAAAATCCTAAAAGCAGTGTAAATTACTGCAATTTTCCTCGGGTTGGATTTATTTTCAGTGGTAAAAAACTGACTTGTCAATTCTTGAGGAAAATTCAGTGCTGGATTCTAACACAGTATGAGGCTGAAAATCTGCCATCAAATCCTTACCCTTATTGTAGATACCTTCATCTTTCTGCCTGCCTCAATCCTGCACCTTATTGTTGTGACTATAAAGGGGATTAAGCTGCTGAATCCACAGGGGTTTAGCTAAGAAACATTCAAGTATTATTATGATATATCATTAAAAAAGGTGATTTAATCTACTGCCAAATGTATTCGGGAACGAGCACCCAAAAGTCTTCTTTTAGAACGAAAAGTAGGTTGCACTTCCGAACTACTCACCATTCAGTTCTATAGCAGCTCCGAGAACAGCTGAACACACTGCTCTGCTGTACTTTGAACTTCCATATAACAGAATAGAGAAGATGGTGTAAGCATGACAGACTCACCGCTCGAAGCAGAGACTTTCGGGAGCCTGTTTTAGAGACAGGTGTGGGACCCAGAGTTGGGACCCCGTTTCTATTATACATTGATGGTATGTTCTATCGCTAGGCCATCTGTGTGAGATGGAAACACCCCTTTAATTCGTGCTCATTCATGTTTAAAAATATTCTGAAAGATGTGTAACCTAGTGCTTTACAGTGACTTTTGGTCAAATGAGCTTAATGCAAGACCACTGTAAAAATTGTGACACTGGGGCTGTCTGGCACTCTTATACCCTTCCTCACCCCCTGAGCCTTGTTCCCTGCTGTTTAACACCTTAGACGCCAAAGCAATCGCGGCATCGACGTAAACGAGAAACTGTGCTGCGCATCGTTTCTCACTCCAATCGGCACCACCACGGAGAGATTGTGGGGTGCCGGATGGTTGACATGGTGGCTAGGAGCCTTGTGAAGGCTTCCATCGCCGCCATGTCTCCCTTTTTACCACTGCCTGCCTCAGGAATTGGTAAAACGCCATCTTTGTTCACCACTTTTATTGTTTATACAATGCAAAAGGGTGTAAAAACGATTGCACCCCCTAGTGGTCAAGTACCCTTGGGGCACTTAAAGGGAATGTTCACACGGCTTATTCAAGCCGTAATTGCGGGATGGATTTCGCCTGCAGTTACGGCTTGAATAAGGGGCAGGACGGGGGCGCTGCCCGCCGGCCCCATAGACATTGCATTATCTACGGCGCGTACGCGCCGTAAATAATTGACGTCACTTTCTTCCGCCGAGGCAGATTCGCCGAACGGGGAGGAGCGACGGAATCCATAGTTCTCTATGAGAACTGTGGATTACCGTAATGACTGAGAGGGATTGGAGCCGTACTGCAGCGCAGTAGAGAGACCTGTGGAGACCTGTCCTCTGCCTTTGACACTGTCGACCACTCCATCCGCTAACAACATCCTTCCCTCCCTCGCATCACGGACCTGGCCCTCTCCTGGATCTCTTCTTTACCTCTCTGAAGGGAAACATTCATGTCTCTCACTCCTGCACCACCTCCTCCTCCCACCCGCCCTCTGTTGGTGTCCCTCAGGGGTCTGTCCTGGGCCCACTCCTCTTCTCTATCTACACTCTTGGTCTGGGTCAGCTCATAGCCTCGCATGGCTTTAACACCACCTGTACCCCGGACGACACCCAGGCTTTATATCTCCGGTCCTGACATTAACTCCCTTCTCTCCCGGATCCCAAAAGGGCCTATCATCCATTTCCTCCTTCTTCTCCTCCCGTCGTTTAAACTAAATGTAGATAAAACAGAATTTATCATCTTTCCACCGTCCCCCGCTACCCCCTCCACCTATCTCTCTATCACTGTTAATGGCCACACCCTCTCACCACTCCCAAGTCCGCTGCCTGGGATAACCTTTGACTCCTCTTTATCCTTAAAAACCGCACATCCAAGCCCTCACCTCTGCTGCCGCCTCCACCTGAAAAATTTTTTCACGCATCCGCCCATTCCCCCAACTCTGACACTACTAAAACGCTAGTCCACGCCCCTTTCATCTCCCCCTTGACTACTGCAACATCCTTCTCTGTTGGCCTCCCATTTAGCACCCCGCTCCCCTCCAATCCATCCTTAACTCTTGCTGCCCGTCTGATTCACCTCTCTCCTCGCTACTCCTCTGCCTCTCCCTCTGCCAATCCCTTCAATGGCTGCCCATTTTCCCAACGAATTCAGTTCAAATTACTAACCCTGACCTACAAGGCTCTCCATGACCACTCCCCTCCATACATCTCTCCCCTAATTTCCAATACCTCCCCTCACGCAATCTCCGCTCCTCACAGGGCCTTCTCCTCTCTCCCTCCTCATCAGCTCCTCACATAACCGTCTCCAAGCTTCTCCCGTGCTTCACCCACACTCTGGAACTCCTAACCCCAAAACATCAACTCTCCCCAACTTTCACCAGTTTTCAAAAGCAACCTGAAAACCCATCTCTTCAAGGGTAGCCTACAAAACCACACTTAAACCCCCCACCCCCCCACTACACCGGCCCGCAAGCATGTCTGCCCCACACCTTCTGTCTCTCCCCTTCTCCCTTGTAGATTGTAAGCCCTCGCGGGCAGGGTCCTCTTTCCTCTCTGTTTCAGTTACTAGTCACTTTTTTCACCATTGTAAAATTTGTTCAATATTTTTATGTATTAATTCCCCTTAAATGTACAGCACCCTGGAATTAATGGCGCTTTTAAAATAAATAATAATAATAATAATAATAATAAATACGGCGTGCAATACGGCTCCAATCCGCGCCCAAATAAGCTCTGTGAACGAGGCCAAAGCGTGGGAAAAAAAAAAAAAAAAGTTAAAAGTTCAAATCCCCTCCTTGCCCTTTTTTCATTTTACAAATAAAAAAAATTAAATAAAGTTAGACAATTGGTACAACTGTGGTGCAAATTTAAAAAATGGAAAATGTTTGTATTTTATTACTGTACTATAACAATGAAAACCCTACATATTTGGTACTGCCATAATCTTTTTTAAATTTGCAGAAAACCCGATAACAAAAATCACAATTTCAACTTGCAGAAAACCGATAACACATCTTTATACAAAAGTAAATCGCCAAAAAAAAAAAAACCCCTTTCAAAATTTGCCCCACAAGAATTATTTTGGGGTTTTTTTCCCAGTAATTAATGGTATGGTGAAGAATGGCACCATTAGAAAGTACTTCTTTTCCCACAAAATAAAAGCCCTTATACGTCTGTGTAGATGGAAAAATAAAAACATAAAAATGTTATGGCTCTCTGAAGATGGGAGGGAACAAAACTATGGTGACCAAAGCCAAAAAAAAAAAAAAAAAAAAGAGGCGACAAGAAGGGGTTGAAGGCCACAAATCCCAGGATCCTTCTGCAAACTTCAGTCGCTCTGCACACCATTTTCCCACATAAGCGACACCTTTTGATCAGACCAAAAGGGTAAAACTTAAAAGGCTGCCCTGAAAAAAACCAGATCGTTTTGGTCACCTATCTCCAGGTTTTCTGCATGTGTCCACACAGAACTACTGAGCTTCCAGTCAAACAGCTGATGTAGAGCTCGAAGAGTCCCACAGATAAATTAATGAAAACATTACAAAAATGTCCAACATCTTTTATCCCCTGGACCACCTCTTTAGCAACCTGCTGAACTTGGCCAATTAAGAAAAAATAAGGCTCTACAAGAATTTCCATTTGAAATAACAGAAAACATTTTGTTAACCACTTCCAGACAGAAATTCAACATGGTGTGGCAAAAGATGTTGGATGCTCCTAGTCATCAAGTATACATCAAACAAGAATATAAAAAGGAAAAACACTGAGTATACCCAAATGCTCAAGACAGCAAATAGTCCGGGAAGAAGAAAACAAAAACACACTTAAAAAGGCAGATTAGAATGAAATCGAAAATGCAAAAAGAAAGGGGGGGGGGGGGGGGGAAAAACAGAGGGAAAAGGAAAACATCTGCACCGCCACCCCATAATCAGTAAATATAGAATTAAAAAAAAAAAGGATTAAAATAAAACCACAAAAAGAGAATATGACACGTGTTTTTTAAAGATAAAACTAAAAATTCTGAATATATTTCCTTTAATTAAACAATTTCATATTTTATGACGGGGTTGTAGATTAGAAGAAATGACTCATTACTTTGTAAAACCTTATCAAAATAACTTAAGAACACATTCAGTTTTCAGGAGTTTTAAATTTACCAAACTTACATCATCTGCTCCATCTACTTCTGGTAAATCTACATCCTCATCACCACCCATGTTATTCATCATCTGTAAAATATAAGTCATGATCCCATGTATTAGATTCTGACTGCATCATTATTGCAAAGGAATGAAACTAGAGACGTCACTAACCTCTGAGAAACGGTCAAAATTGGACATGTCTTCATCTGAGTCGTCTTCCCAATCTTTCCAGTTGTTAAAGTCCACACTAAGCCAATTGAGCTAGTAAAGAAAAATTATAAAACGCGTTTCAAAATGTTATTGCGAAAGCAGTCACTGGTGTCAAAGTTGACACACAAGAAACCTGGAAGACAGTTTAAAAGATTACGGGTACGTTCACACGGCAATGACAAAATACCAGCCGGATTTTTGCACGTAAGGGGATGGCTTTTGTCCACGGATTCAAGCTGTCCCCCTTCAGATTGACATGTTCAGCGGAAGAATGAACGTGTTCTAAGTTTTCATTACACCGCCGGTGTAAAAAACCATCCAGCACGGATTTTCTATTTAAGTCCATGTAAAAGGTTGACCGTCTGATTACAGACCGTTTTCAAATCTGAAAACCGCTTGTAAATCTGACTAAAAATCTTGCCAAGTGGACGGGCCCTTTTTTTTTTTTTTAAACCTGAGAAAGATTACCTTTGCCTTCTCTTTTGTCAGCCTCGGCCAAGACTGTCCAGATTCTGCCTTTCGTAAACAACACAAGACAGATCTGTCTGTTCTTTTATGTTTAGACTCCTGTCCGGAGAAGAAAAAAAAATGTGAGCTAAACAAACCTTTGACTTCTTACCCATCAACATGTAGAGCCACTGATCTTATTAGAGATAGAGGGAATGTTCCAAGCCTATAATTTTGCCGTAAAATAACCAAAGGAGTAATATTCACCTTACCGCTCCTACGTGGTTGCTTCCCTAGTCCCAATAGTCTGTTCGTCCTGTTCCAGTGATGTACTGACGTAACATGTGACTTCTGCAGCCAAGTCACTGGCTCTGTTGGCGACCGTGTCAGTTCACCAATGCAGCAAGTAATTGGCTGAAGCAGTCACATGTTATGTCGAAGGGAGCAGGATTGTAAGAAAAGCAGTCTTAATCTTATACCACTGCAACCTGTTTATAAAAAACATCTTAGGGTTGGATTCTTGAAGGGGTTGTGTGAATTAATAAGTGTAAAAAAAAAAAGGGCGGGAGTACCGTAGTAAAATACCACATCTCCTTTGACTGCTCTTGAAATTGCTCCATTTTAGCTGCCTAAAATCCCCTCTGCCAAAACAAAGTGTAAGGCAGTGCTATAATTACACAACATGGCTTAACTACTGTACCCAGCAATTCAGTTCTGTTGCTTATACAACTGCTGCCCAGGATGTGCAACACAATCCATCCAGATAAGAAAGAAAGCCATAGAGCAATGGAGATAAGAGGAATGTGATGTAAATCATCCCACACCATATGCTCAGAGTATGGGACATCACCTCAACAGGGAGAAACCCCAACAGCATGGGCATGTGAATTGCTCTGGTGTAACTGTCTTATAGAGGAATTCCACTGACAAACAGTACATTAGAAGGGTGGCTCTCCATTATGAGCTGGCACTTTCAAGGGCCTGTTCCCTAGATAGGTGCGGTTCTCTGAGGTGGAACCCATATCTATCAGACTCTGATGGTGTATCCTATCGATATGCCAAAGTCTGTGGTGGGAACACCTCTAAGTGATAAATCTTACAGCATGTAAAGCATAATGTACATAATTTGGAGTCAGAAAACCCCTTTAGGTATTTTACACAACTGTTCACAGATTACTCTCCTAGGTAAAAGACCAACATATCCAACAGCCAACCATTAACAAGATAAGCTATATTTATTTGCTTTTCTCAGGTGAATGACATACAATAGGAGAAGAAAAAAGGAACTTACATTGGGATCAATAGACTGATATAGTTCAACTTCATTTAAGTATTTAATGTTATCGGCTCCTCCGAGACAACTGCAAAATGAAGGTTACAAAAATGAATACAAGTGTTTAAAACAGTTACAAAGTAATCCCTCTAAACAAAAACTAATACCTTCCCATCTGGAGAAAGGTTTTATTTTCATGCAACCCACAAAATTACAATGGATTTCTACACCTGTTAAATATTTTAAGCCATTCAGCATTCATACAATCAGTGAACTGTATTTTAGTTACTCACCTTCATTGTCCCCCACTAATATCACTTTTTACGTACTCAAATTGCTCCACTATCCATTTTTCTAGCAAAGCACTACAAAGTAGAATTAAAATAAATGACCTCTTCCAGTAAACTTTGGAAGTGAAGGCATAAAGAAATGAAGTTTAGGTAATTTTACTTTCACCTCCATAATATTATTTCCCTTATAGGGATCAGAGTGGGAAAGAAGGAGGGAGCATCCAAAATGGCTGTTCTCTCAGACAAACTACCAACCCAACAACATATTTACTACACATTGTTTACCAGCTGGGGTCCAAAAGGAGCCTATTTTCGATCTGTTTGGTCAATTTATTGGCATTGTGATATATAGAATGTCATCAATAACTATTTAAACCAACATGACAGGCTAATTAATGAATTCTACTGAAATAGTAATAAAATGAGCTAATAAAAACTAATAAAGCTACATTGTAGACAATCGAGGCTCCCAAACAGTTCAGCTGTGCTGGCTATAAGCCTTATGTTATAATGTTTCAACATAAAATGCTTCTCAGTGTCATTGTGCTTGCTGGCACTCATCCAATGAAGGGATAACTTTTTTTCTTTTTTACTTAGGCCGTGTTCACACGGCTTATTCCCGACGGATTTGTGAGCCGTATTGAGCTCACAAATCCGGCGTGAATAAGGGGCGGGACGGGGGCGGAGCCGCTCCCGGCCCCATAGACAATGCATTGTTTACGGCGCGTCCGCGCCGTAAATAATGTGCATGTCACTTTCTCCCCCCGCGGCGGATTTGCCAAGCGGGGAGGAGCGACTGAATCCACTGTTCTCTATGAGAGCAGTGGATTACCGTAATGACAGGGACGGATTGGCGCCGTACTGAAGCGCAAATCCGGCGCGGAGTACGGCGCCAATCCGTGCCCAAATAAGCTGTGTGAACGAGGCCTTAGTCTAATGTATCAACATATATGAACATGCTAATGCATTAGTCAGAATGACACAAGCAGAAGTCAGGGCAGCAGACACTATGCCCTGACTGCAAGCTTTTAATATACAGACAGCCTTAAGGTTATTCTAGGTCCCCAGGGCTGAATGTACAGATGTTCCCCTGCTTCATCGAAAGTCCCGATCACCCGATGGAGCAGGGGGAAGGTCCTTTGATTATGCAGCGCTCAGAGACTGCGCTAGGAACAGGGCTGTGGAGTACAGCTCTGTTTCTAACGCAGCTGCGGCATTGGGAGCCGCAAAAACCCCTCTACAATAACGTCTCTTCAGATTAACAACCTGCAATATCCGCCATCTAAAGACGGTGGGTGGTCGTTAAGGGGTTAATAGCCAGCATCAGGCTATAACTTACAGTGATTGACAACTGGCTGCAGAGCAGCCCAGCAATCACTGGTAGAAGCGACAAGAGAGCACTTTCCTCACCAATACGCTGAGCTCAAACTATGTCAAGTGTATTCCCGAATCACTGAATATGGCCTACTTTTGGTTATTAGGAGACCAGAACTGTATCTGTGACACGCTGCCCATATAAAGGGCAGCACATTCTGGGATTGGATCCATTTTACTTTAACAAATGAGTCCTTAATATTTTTTGTATTGCTTAGGAAATATATCTATAACATAAACAAACTTAATCATGTTATGTAGACTTTATGTAAAAAATAAAGCAAAACTATGTTTAACTTCTGAACATAAAAAACACCTGATATTTCCTTATAATATATATTGTTTATTTTAAAGTGCTGTTAATTCCTGGGGGTTTACATACATAACATGTCAAACAATGTACAATGGGGATGCAAACAATCTAGAGGATCCCTGTGATTACAATTATGGGAGGAGGAAGATCAGAACTGAAGGGCAAATTTTGTGGAGTGTAGTGGCACAAAAAAAAAAAAAAAAAAAAAAACAAAAAAAAAAAAAAAAAAAAAAAAACAAAAAAAAAACAATAAAAAAAAAAAAAAAAACAAAGAAAAAAAAAAATAAAATAAAAAAAAAACAAAAGAAAAAAAAAAAAAAAAAAAAAAAAAAAAAAATGTATAAGGGAGGAGGAAAATCGAACTGAAGGGAAAATTTTGGGGTTTGGGGAAGGGTTATTGTAGGTTGTAGGCTATCCTGAAGAGATGGGTCTTCAGGTTGCTTTTGAGGCTAATGAGGATGAAGGAGAGTCTGAGGTGTTGGGGCAGTGAGTTCCAGAGTATGGGGGAAGCACGGGAGAAGTCGTGTGTGAGGAGCTGACACTGGGAGAGCAGAAGTGCGTACTTCTAAAGCGCTCTGTGCCGGCCCCCATTCGCTCCTTCCTCCCAGCACGTACTGTGCGCCAGGGAAAACGGCAGGCTATCAAAGCACTCAATGAGCGCTATAAATTACCGCATTTGCAGGCTGTACTTCGGGCGTTGCAGTGCAATTCCACCCCGAAATACGGCTTGCAAATACACCGTGTGAACATAGCCTTAGAGCAGTTCTTATGTCATGCACAGAGGGTTTCCTCACCTGCCAGCTCTCCACTCTAGCAATGGTCAGGTTGGTGATTTAAATTCTTGCTGTGTCTAATCAGCAGCACAGTAGCTCGTTTAGGTTTCTTTCTGATAAAACAACTCTTTAGAACTCTGTAGCTTTGTGCCCTGCTGTTAAAACCTTCTATCAACACTGTCCCTCTAACAGGTTCAGCTAGGAATAGCAGAGCTGAAATGTCAATCACTACTGTGGAACCACTCACAGCTTGAGCAGAAAGTGGGAGTCTGAAGTTGGCTGTAAAGAACAAACATTGTGAAAAAGCCAGATGAAAAAACTCCACAAACATACTATAGTGATGAATTACTTAAGCATCTTTCACCGATTTCCCATGCATAGCAGAACCTAAACACACCTCTCTACCCTTAGGTAGGCTGCAGTTCTTTGATCAGCTGGGCGACAAGTACCATCAGGATGTAGGGAAAATTTTGAAGCTGGTGAATTCTCAGGATTGGCAAGGGTCCAATAGGCTGGATCCCAAACAATCATAAAGGCATAAATTTGACTTTTTATAAAATGGAATAACACTAAGTGCACATTGCCAGCTTAAGTGTGTATGAATAACAGAGTCCAGAATTAAATACTAGTAGCGTCATCTATTGCCCTTAGCATCTTTATCCAATATGAACAGCTACGTTCAATGGCTGTTGCTGCAAATCTCATGAGACGTTTTAGCTGCAAAACACTTAGATCACGAATGGAATGATTAAATGATGACACCGAGGAGGAAATCAGCAGAGAGCATGGTAACGTGTTTATAAGCATGAAGGTGCGACTGGAGCGAGGCCAGAAACAGCTGCAAGCCAGGAAGCTTTAGAAAATGCCATAGTATCGCACACAGGTTCTATCAGCTGTTAACAACTGGACTCTCATGAGAGAGCAGAAAAGGCAGGGACTAAGTCCTGGTTCTCACAGGAGTGAAAATCACTAACATTATTGCAAAATTCCATCAAATAGACAATAGCAAGGAGGGAGAAATAAGTTACTGTAACGGGCGTCCCACTTGAACCACTGCCCACCCCACAACTTAGACTCTGTTCACACTTCCATTAATCCTTTTCTCTGGCACTGTCTATATAGCTGGAGTATATACCAAAATAAAAGAAGGGGTTAGTTACGAACAAAGCCTAAATGCAACTCCCCAATTATTTCAATACCAGTCTCGAGTACAGCCTGGCAGTTGCATTTGGCTGTACTCCGACCTCCCCCTGAAAAAAAACGGAGAGGGGCCTCACTGGCGCAGTGACCTCTCCATTCAGAACGGGGAGTTTTAGGAGCGGATCACACCTCTGGGAACTGCTCCTATTTGACATGATGGTAAAACCCCTTAAAGTTGCCTCAGACTTCAGGTAACTCCTGGCTAAGTTCCACAATCCCACCAACAGATAACCATAAGTACCAGCTGCGGACAACCCATAATAGTAGATGCTAGACTGTGTGATCCAGCACTCCATGCGATGATTTACTCTTTATACTGATGACCTAACACTAAGTTCATATTCTCTGCATAACCACTGTGCAGGAAGGTTAAGTTTTTGAAAGTAGGAAGGGAAAATCTCTGCTCCTGACAAAGGGGTTGTCTCACTACAAGGATTGCTTTTATGTTAAAGATCTTGCAAGAACAAGTCACTTTGTAAAATGTGCCCATTAACCATGTCCTACCTATTCCTAGATATCCCCTCTTGTATGGGCTGTATCAGCTCCTTAGGTCGCTATAGTTACAGACCTGTTCAATCTCTCATGATAGGCTGCCGGAACTGGTTGCTATAGCTACAGACCTGGCTTCTACTGCAGCCTAGTAGAATCCAGTAAACACGCCCCTGAATTACAAATGAAACCAAGAAAACAGGACCGAGGTAAGATGAATCAATGTAGTGAGACAACCCCTTTAAGTCTCCCACCACCGACAGTATTTATGTTAGACATAATCTGCCACAAGGCATCAGCATCATCACGACCTCCAGCCTTCTGCTCAAGTCATTGATTGGCTTTAAACGTGTAGGCAAAGGCAAATAGAGATTACCAAATACATTGCTGTTCTGGTTTTGCTTTTCTCCAGAGCTAGAACAGTTCTTCTGCCTGTGCATAAAAGCTTCTCTATGACCTCCTCTCTCTGCTTTACAGCCCTGGCTAGTATGGTGAGGTCAACTCCTGCTGTGTCTTATCAGAAGCATAAGGGCTTGTTAATGTTTATTTCTACAAACTTTGCCCCTTTAGAGCTCAGTAGCCTTGTGTCCTGCTATTTAACATACTGCTGACCACATATAGACGGGCGGTGGCAGTTTTATGTGTGTGGGCGATCTGGAACGTCTGTGCAGACAGTGCAGCTATACACTAATTGTGCAGCTGCGGGAGCGGTGAGCTGGCTGTCAGCGCTAGCTGGCTCTGAATTGAAGGAGGAACGTTTTTTTACCATCCTCGCCTTTCCAATCACTGTATATACAGCACTCAACCAGCACTGTATATACAGACTAGCAGGAAGCTTGCTGGTCTGGGATTACCACTTGACCACTGGTGATCAGTAGTTACAGATGCTGTTTGGTCTTTTGGAACCCAGATTAGCTCTGTAGTAAGTATGGTAGGTCGTTTCCCCCTGTAGTTTTATTGTATCTGGGAACATCAGTCTTAATTACAGAGGAAATCCAGGGGGTGGGGGGGACATTTATCTAAAAATGACTCCCAAAGGTCTTTCTGTTCTTGGGGGAAAAGCTGGCCGGGTTTAGAAGAGGGAGGGGTGCGGAAGGCACAATATTTAACACGACAGTACAGTACGCGCCACAATACATTGTGTGTTTCGAGAGCGTAACATATTACAAAAAAAAAATTAAAAATCCGAATACGAGTGTGATAAAGCGTTATAGTGTTCAAACCAGCATGTACAGAAAAGGAAAATGTGTTTGGTCAGGATGTAGGGTAAACCACCCAGCTTTCCATCACTAATGTCCCTCTACTGAGCTCAGCTGATATACCAACCACGGCTGTAGAATTACTCACAGCCTGAAGCTGGCTGCAAGGAGCAGGCTCTGTGAAACAGCATAGTGAGAACCCCCTTTAATATGAAGGTGTTCCCAAAGGGGAATGAGTGGCTACCAGACTCCCCCTTATCTCGAGAATGGAGTCACTATGTCCTCACACACCTAGGACAGTTTACTGGGCCAAACAAAATAGTCGTGTTTGGACGCTTCTACTCTTATGTGTATGGACACCTCAATAGGAGACTATAAAGCGACAATTCTACATGTAGTGACTGGTACTTGGTTGCTTTGTAAAGGTCGTTGTACATGGCAGAGAATTTTATGCGATACCTGCAATGAATGAGGCATTTACTACCGACTAATTCTTGTCACAAAGCTGAATCATTACAATTCTCCAGACAGGTTCTCACCCACAGCACTTACCCGAAGGCGAGCTTATCTATCATAAAGTCTACTTTCACTTCTCTGCTGTCCTCCACACAGAATTCAATAAAGACATAATCCCTCCTATCGTACCACTTTGCAGATACTGCTTGCCTGTGGACATAAAAAGAACAAAAACACATTCATGAAAACTGCAAAAAATACAACATGAGGAATAAAACAATGGTCTATACGATTTATAGCAGGAGAGCCCAAGAACCCCTTTCTCAGAGCAGAAAAGGATTGCCCCATTATCCTTTCATGTAAGGATCTTTCCAATGTTCTGTGGTCTAGCCTAATCTTATCTATCCCTGTCCAAAGAATAGAGTAATCATTATGTCACAACCTACTATGTGCAATGAGACTACATAGAGATAAGCAGCCAAGTGATACTAGTCAGTCCCGCCTTTCAGTTTTATCTCTCCACAATCACAGCTAGAAAAGGACGAGATTTTGTATGCAACTCTTAGGCTATTTCTCCACGGCATAGCAATACGATCATATTTTCAGCGGTTTTCGGATTTTAAAACCATCAAAAATACGATTGCTCAGACCGCCCCATAGGTGGCAATAGAAAAAATGACCTGTAGTCTCCGCAGGTCGTTATTTTTTCTATGCTCATCTTCTGGCGCATTATACTATTACGATGTATAATACGCTGGTGTTTTCAGTTTTTGTCATCTCCCCATACAATCAATTGTATGGGTCGACGGCAAAAAAAAACAAAAAACAAACCAGAACTGACTGCGGTTTTTGCGCAAAACGCAACGAACCGCGGTCCTGCATTGAAAAAATTTTTTCTACTTTCTGACGTTTTGTCTGATGCAGTGGGGATTCAGCCTTATCTGCATAGGACTGCAGAAATGATAAAGAAAAAAAACTGCCAAAAATTAAAAACAAACCCCAAAAAAACCAAAACGCTTTTTCAGGAATACTGGTTTTAACAAAGATACTGCTTTCTGATGGAAATGTCCCTTTAAGACTTCAGGCCTTTATTTACAGATCAAGTAACAGATTACCAAAGCCTAACATTTAATGGTAATTACTACACCCTTGTAAACCATGCAGCGTTAACCACTGCCAGGTAAACCAACAGAAAAACAAAGCTGGTGAAACCGGAGAACAAAGCTGCTACAAATCTTCTGGTTGTGGAAACCAGAAATGTGCTCAAAACAAGGCCTATAACTTGACTGGCAAGACTGAAGGATCCAAACATGATGGCCAAGCAGTGCACGGCGTATAACATCACATGTAATGCAAAATCGAGACACAGTTAAGAGGGTGACTTTCATAAAGTAGCTCCAGGCGGGAAAGCGTGACAAAGGTTTTGACACATACCACAGTCTGAACCCACCCACCATCTGCAGCTCTGGGGAGAGGATCCGCACTGGGGCAGAGACCTGGCACTTTACTAGGCAGACAGACATCTCTGATGTACCCACAGTGTTAGAGCAGGGAGTTCCACCTTAAACACACTTCTGAAATGTTCTGTGTCTGGAGGAGCGTTCAAACAAGATGACGGGCTGTGTGGGTGGCTCCCTATGAAGACAGAGATGGGTCTGCAGAGGAGATGCCAGGAGTCTGAAATTACCCACAGCCCTCCATGTTCTTCTCAGGATGTGTAACCAGAGCAGCTGCACCAGCAACGGAGAAGCTCTATGTAAAGAATGAAAGCTCCGCCAGCATCTTACGCAAGACGCAATAGGACCCCGATCCTCCTTATGCTTTGGAAGATCACATTGAGAAAGTGATCTTGGCCCACCACTTCCAGCATGGGAGGTCCATGCACTTTACATGGTTGGTTGTCCCCTTGAATGGCTACCAGTACTGACACTTTTTTGCTCCCCTCATTCAGCTTATGTTAGTTGACAATATTGCAGCTTGAGCAACGATGGCTGGAGAACCAGAGGTTCTGTATCCCACTTTCATCATCATCATCTATCTATTGATCAGTGCATTACAGGTATCACAAAATATACCAAGCATATTGAGAAGCTTCAGCCCTGCTCACATGCTTGTGGTTCACTGCTTACTAAACACGTGTAAGCATCAAAGAAAGCTAATCCAATGTATTTCATGGTGTAGCCATCCAACCAAGTGTGAACCCAAAAGGAGGCTTCTACGTGTGACCCCCTTCACATCCACAGTCTACCATACTACCCGGGAAAGGAGCATGTGACCCCCCCTTCACATCCACAGGACAGCAAAGTCTACCATACTAACTGGGAAAGGAGCATGTGACCCCCCCTGCACATCCACTTGACAGCACAGGCTACCATACTACCTGGGAAAGGAGCATGTGACCCCCCCTGCACATCCACAGGACAGCACAGGCTACCATACTACCCTGCAAAGGAGCATGTGACCCCCCTGCACATCCACAGGACAGCAGTCTACCATACTACCCGGGAAAGGAGCATGTGACCCCCCCACACCCCCACCAACTGCACATACCACACAGGACAGCACAGTCTACCATACTACCCTGCAAAGGAGCATGTGACCCCCCCTGCACATCCACAGGACAGCACAGGCTACCATACTACCCGGGAAAGGAGCATGTGACCCCTCCTGCACATCCACAGGACAGCACAGGCTACCATACTACCCTGAAAAGGAGCATGTGACCCCCCTGCACATCCACAGGACAGCTCAGTCTTACCATACTACCCTGCAAAGGAGCATGTGACCCCCCTGCACATCCACAGGACAGCACAGTCTACCATACGACCCTGCAAAGGAGCATGTGACCCCCCTGCACATCCACAGGACAGCACAGTCTACCATACTACCCTGCAAAGGAGCATGTGACCCCATGCACATCCACAGGACAGCACAGTCTACCATACTACCCTGCAAAGGAGCATGTGACCCCCCTGCACATCCACAGGACAGCACAGTCTACCATACTACCTGCAAAGGAGCATGTGACCCCCTGCACATCCACAGGACAGCACAGTCTACCATACTACCCTGCAAAGGAGCATGTGACCCCCTGCACATCCACAGGACAGCACAGTCTACCATACTACCCTGCAAAGGAGCATGTGACCCCCCCTGCACATCCACAGGACAGCACAGTCTACCATACTACCCGGGAAAGGAGCATGTGACCCCCTGCACATCCACAGGACAGCACAGTCTACCATACTACCCTGCAAAGGAGCATGTGACCTTTTTATTACACTTTAATTATAGCCCATGTTATTAGTTAATGTTTTCCACTTGTATTTGTTAAACATTTATTTTTCCTCTTCCAGTAGAAGAATACAGGGTTTTAATCTTCCCCTCTAACCCAACCTTATTTGGTGGCACTAAGAGAGGGCAGAGACTACAGACGAAGAAAAGCCTACTTTTTCCATTGTAAATACAGAAATGTTCGTCTCCATGTTTCTACATTTTTAGCCTTCATGGTAAACGTATTCTCTAAATGCAAACAAAGTGTGATGTGAACAGGGCCTTAGACTGCTACAGTCAGAGCACCTGAAATCCTGTAGATGCGGTAACGCTGCATAATTCTCCACCTTGTACATAGGTCTGTTACAGCTCTCCTTCAGGCTCGAAATTCCATCACAATAAACTTATCGACCAAGTCTCATTTTCTGGAACATTCTAAAGCGGTGCTCTGCTTAGGGGCCTTGGGTGCTCCTACAAAGGGCTTTCAGACGCCATTAGCATCGCTGTAGACTAAGTCAGGTATCCAGACATTCACCTCCCTAAAGTGCTGCCCTGTAAGATACAGCCTTCATCAAGTCACATGGGAGAGAAAAACATGGGCCGCACATCCTCACACTATACGTTGATCTATGGCTTTGTATAAAAACGAACATGAGGTTCTTGAGATACTTTTTGTTCAAACGCTATAAGCCCACTTGGCACTTCATGGCGACCTCCATACAGTGGGTCCCTACACGAAGATGTAGCATTGCAGTGACACCACCAGTGAGAGGAACAACTCAGTGGTCCAACACCACCACTGCCGCCAACCCCCCAGCTCTGGACTGCACCACCACAACAAAACAAGGAAAGGATCATCCCTCATCACCCAAGTGGACATCAAGGGGTCACAAGCAATATCCTTCTTAAAGGAGTTGTCTCCCTACAGAGTTTCATAGGATGCATGAATGAAATACTCTGTTACTTCCTGGTTCAGACTGACTCTAATTTGCATACAGCTCCATGGTGTATTCAATGCTGTGCTTTCATTTGCAAATTAGTCCAGATTAGCTCAGAAGCTTCTTGGAAACTACAAGCAGGACTTTTTATCTGATCCCTGAAACAAAAGAACTAATTAGATCTTTTTACTTTAGATAAATCAATCTTTTTACTTCCCAGAAGCACAGAGGATGAAATGAACTGTGTGATTACATCACTCACTGATATCACAGAGAACAAACAGCAGCTTGGAGAGCTGTACACAGGTCGGTTACTGAGTGAACTGAAATAGCCAGGGAGGTGATTAATTCACTTGTATCTCCTTAACAAAAACATATGAACAAAGCAATATATTTGGAAAATGTCTTCATTTTGTGTTCCCTACAATTTGAAAGCTATTCTTTGTAGCGAGACAACCCCTTTAACCCCTTAAAGGGTTTGCGTGAGAACCCAAAAAAATAAGAACATATAGTGCAGTAATAAAGCTAAGCAGTAACTGTCACCATACAGTGTGTGAACTACTGACAGACGCTGTTATATTGTATGTTATCGCCATGTTGGATCTTTCTCCTCACTGGGCGGAGCTACATTTCCTTGGTGCGCTCTCTGAAAACGACATCTCCCACAAGAGCTGCTTCCTCCCAGCTGAGATATAGATTATATCTACTATATTCACACCACTAATATATATATATATGCAGCACTCAGTCTCCTTTATACTCTGTAGAGACGTCCCTCACACAACAATTCTGTGAGACTGACTGAGCTCAGCACATGCCCAGTGATACCAGTCAGCAGAACCAGGAAGTAACTCCGTCTGTCCTACTTCCTGTAGGACAGGTTACTGCTGAGGAAGCAGCTCGGCGGCCATTTTGTTCTTCTATAATGACCATCTCCTAGATAAAACAAGCAGACTTTTCTAATTAAAGAGATTTAGGATTTTTTTCATTAAGACCTGTAGTTTATGGATTTAGTTTTCTTCTTTTAAGCTGGGTTCTCATGGACACGAGTTGTTGTTGGTACCATGTTGGGCTACATCTGTCTTTTTGATCAACTTATAGTGCATTTTTCATATGTTTTGTTCATACTATAGGAATCATTTTAGTTACAGATGCAGTGATGACAATTTATGTGTACTTTCTGAAGTACTGTCATTCAAGGTTTGTTTTAAAAAAAAAAAAATTTTTCTTTTTTATTTCACTATGTAATTACCCGATTGCTGGTACATAACACTAACGTAGTAATGCCAACAGACAGCCTATTATGCCCTGGGGACACCACGACAGACCGGCCAAGAAACGCTCTGGATAACCGATTGCATTATGGACTTACTGAAAGCAGCAATGTCCAGGGCATTGTCCACATGAAATACATGACAGTCATGAGCCAAAGAGACAACCCCTTTCATTAAGCACCACAGACAGGAGCTTTATTTACAAAGGGCAGTTTTTTTTCAGATTCAAAATGCATTTTCCCCCCGATAAAACCAAGAATAGGAGCCTCCTTTTATGGATCCAATTGTAGTTTTGGCTGAAGAACTGGTCCACGGCATTTCATCTGATACTGTGAAAGGAGGCCACAAACGTGATGTAAATGGGGCCAGGGTCTCACTCAAACTCCCTGCAGAACAAAGGACTGTGCCCCACAACCTAATGGGCAGTCATGCCCAAAGCATTCTCTATGGGGTATGGCAGCCTAAAGCTCAGCCCGATTCACCTTCTCTTACCCGATATCAGATCTGCTGCCCAATGGATTTTGACAAATAATCTATTCCCAGCCTAGGCTTTGTTCACATCTGCAGCAGAGGCGTCACTATGCAGCAAAATAACAGACACCAGGGCAGAACCAGTTATAAGTCTATGGGGTCTTTTAGCTGCCAGAATCCACTGTATGATGGGAGAAGGCTAGCCTCACATCGGTGATCTCACCACTTCCCATCCTATCATAGGGAGAAAACAAAGGCAGTGTCGAACCCGTTTAATGAAAGACTCCAACAGTGTCCAATGAACCTCAGTGACTATAATGGTGTCAGCTGGGCTTCCTTCGTTTTTGACAGAATCTACGATGAAGAATCCAAACTGAACCTCCGACAAAGATGAGAGCCTGACCGAACAGATAATATGGCAGAACTGATTCTAGGTCAGTCACAAAAGAGGACAACCTGCGACAGATCCAGCACCGCGTGGCAGCGTGCGTTTATAATGGACCCTTAAAGGGGTTTTAGCAGATTTGCCCTTGCTCTGTCTCCTGAGGCTGTGAGCGATTCGACAGCAGTGATTGGCTAGAAGTTCAATATGCCAGTCATTACTCTGAGAGGAGAGTGCAGGAGATTGTCATCTCTAACAAGATTACAGAGGAAGCCATGCTTTTCAGTGCTCACAGTACCTTTTGTTTAGTGAAGCTAATCTTATTAGATATAATTAGTTTGCTCAGTGGGGTGAGGTCACTCCCTGATCTCAGCTAATTAGATAACAGCAAACGGCCATCTGAAATGCAGGTAACAATAGACCCCTATGTGCACTTCAGAGCACATAAAAAATGCACTTATCGCATGACTAAAGTAAAATCTATAGACCAATGTATTTAGAAAAAGTCTTCATTTACCTATCCCTTTATGTTGAAAGTTTATCTTTGTAGTGAGAAAACCCCTTTAAGGGCTCATAAATGTTTGCTTTTTTTCCCTCACCTTCCAAGAGCCATAACTTTTTATTTTTTCATCTATATAAAAATGAGGGGGTTTTTTTTTGGATTTGATGGTGGCATTCACCGTACCATAGAATATATTGGAAAACTGCAAAAAAATTCCAATCGGGGTGAAATGTGGAAAAAATAAATACTTGCACCATGTTTGTACGCTGCTGTTAGTGGCGATTGCCGGCTGTAATGAACAGCCGCTGACCGCTCCAGACAACCTTTAACCCATTAAAGGGAACCTGTCACATAGGTTATGCCCCCCTTGCTGAGAGCAGCACAAGCTAGTGTCAGACCTGCTGTTTCCAGCGCTGTGTCCCTTATTCTGTAAGATGCAGCAGTTTTAGAGCATTTACCCCTCAAATCTTATTCATGAGCAGGTGTTAGCCCCGCCCACCAAAGGCTAGCCCCGCCCACTGACAGTTATTCACGTTTCTATCTATTCAAAGTAATAGGTTTATCAGTTGAGGTGGGCGGGGCTAACCTCTGATTGGCCGGGTTTGAAAAAAAACTGACACTCTGAATGACTAATGCTCAAATCTGCAGTTTTCAGCCAGAAAATACACGAAAACTCCAGCATCTTACAGAATAAGGGGCACAGCGCTGGAAACAGCAGGTCTGACACTACCTTGTGCTGCCCTCAGCAAGGGGGGCATAACCCATGTGACAGGTTCTCTTTAAGCCCTAGGCCTGAAAAGCAGTTAATGAGCAGAAATTTTTTTTTATTTTTTTTTTTTTATAGTTTTTAGTTTGTACTTTATGGGGGAATAGTTTAAGTTTACTTACAAATTATGGCAGAATTTTTTTTGTTGTTGTTATTTTTTTTACACCATTCACATTCCACACTTAACTTGTTAGATTAATTCTACAGGTTATTACGGTCATGTGGATACCTAATATGTGTAGGGTTTTTTTGGTGTGTAATGTATGCACAATTTTTTATTAAATATTTATTTTTATTTTATTTATTTTTTATTCATTTTTTCTACACTTTATATTTTTTACTTTTTTTTTTTAATCCCATGAAAGGAGAACTGTTTTACTTTTTTTTTTTTTTTTATAAAACACTTAGTAATTTATTAGCAAATACATATATGCTAATACATTCTAATCTGTGTCACTGACACAGGCAGTGATTTGAACAGCACACTGTGTCCTGGTCACTGGCTTCATACACACTCTAGGTCCCCAGAGCTGACTGTGCAGCCGTTCCCCGGGCTCTGTCGGGTCACCGGGTGTTCCGATCACCCGAGAGAGCAGGGGAAACCCTTTGATTGCGCTGCAATCAAAGGGTTAAAGCACCGGGATGCGGAGGTTTCCTCTGCTCCCCGGTGCTCGCAGGAAATGCTCTGGGATCAGGGCTGTGTAGTACAGCCCCGATCTCAGCGCAGCTGCGGCGCCCAGGTGTCGCAAACTCCGATGTCTGCAGCGACGCCAAAAGACGGTGCGCGGTTGTAACGGGGTTAAGGCATTTGAACGTTCAAATGCATTAAGGGGTTAATTAAGCTCTCTATGGCCAAAATTATCATTGTACACTAATCATATATTTTACAACAGATCCGCCACCATGTTGTTCGGTTTATTTTACATTCTAGATTTTTACATTATCTTCAGTATTTGGTCTCTGCCCTTAAATGGGGTTTTCTAAGACTTTTAAAACACCTTCCACTGTGCGAAAATATAACCCATACTTACCTCTCATATCACCACCGCTCCAGCGTTGTCTCCGGTCTTTTACTGATGTCACGTTCATAGATCACATGATGCTGCAGCCAACCACTGACATGTTATCGTGTGACTACTGAGGCCAGAGATTGGTTGCAGCATCATGTGATCCATGAACGCGACATCAGTGAAAGACCAGGGAGGAAAAAACTGGAGCTCTTCAACTGTGGTGATGGGAGAGGTAAGTATGGGTATGTTTTCTATTTCAGCACAGTGGGAGGGAGGCTTACAAGTGTCTTGGAAAACCCCTTTAAGTGTCGATTTCCAATCATCCCTTACTACTACAGTCAGTGGGCGGCTACTCCATAGATGCGACGGCCTCCTGACTAGAGCGCATGCCCAGTAGATCATTAAGGATTAAGTCATTATAGATTAAACATAATGCTATGTTCACACAGCATCTTTCAGGACATATTTCGGGACATAATTGCGCTGCAATGCACCCTGAAATTACGGTACTCATAGCTCTCAGAGAGCTATGATTACCTGCTGTGTATTGATCGCCGGCAGAACATAGTGACATGTCACTTCTTTCCAGCGTATACACGGCAGGGATAATGAAAGTGAAGGGGGCCGGCCGAGGGCCGTCCCCCTGCACTTTGGAAAAACTCACTGAGCAGCACAGGTACGCACTGCAAGATGCCGTGTGAACATACCCTAATAATCATCCCACGACCAGCCTGATACAGACTGCATGTATTAGGCTATGTCTACACTGCGTATGTTCAAATACTGTCTAAAAGCCAATGGCACAACAACATTGCGCTGGACTGGGGCTTGTGGTGCAGATTTGCGCTCAAAACCATGGTTGGTTTTTAGAATTGCTGTCGGCCCAATACATTGAATGTACTGGAATCTGACGGCAAACAGAAGAACTGAAAATCTGCCGGAATCCAGAGGAGTTTGAAACCGAACAGAGAGAATCCAGTGCTGGGTAGACTACAACACAGATGGATCACTGTGGTCTACACAGCGCTGGGCACTGGCAGACTCCTCTGCCTCCCCCCTCTGCCAATCCCTTCACTAGCTTCCCATTGCCCAGCGAATTCATTTCAAGTTACTAACCATTACCTACAAGGCTCTCCATGACCTCTCCCCTCCATACATCTCTGCTCTAATCTCCAGATATCTCCCCTCACGCAATCTCCGCTCCTCACAGGACCTTCTCATCTGCTCTCCCCTTATCAGCTCCTCACACAACCGTCTCCAAGACTTCTCCCGTGCTTCACCCACACTCTGGAACTCACTGCCCCAACACATCAGACTCTCCCCAACTATAACCAGCTTCAAAAGCAACCTGAAAACCCACTTCTTCAGGATAGCCTACGACCTAGAATAACCCCGCTGTCACTACAACCCACAAACATGTCTGCCTGCTGTCTCTTTCCCCCTTCATTGTAGATTGTAAGCCTTCGCGTGCAGGGTTCTCTCTCCCTCTGTACCTGTTTTTCACAGATTGTCACTATTGTAAATGTTTGACTTATGTTATGTATGTAACCCCCTGAATGTACAGCGCCCTAGAATCAATGGCGCTATAAAATAAACAATAATAAATTTTAGATACTACATCCAGTGCTGGGTAGACTACAGCACGGACTGATCACTGAGGTCTACACAGCGCTGGCGGATTTTAGATACTGAATCTAGAGCTGGGTAGAGTACAGCACGGAAGGATCATGGCAGTCTACACAGCGCTGGGCACAGGCGGATTTTAGATACTGAAGCCAGAGAAAATCCAGTGCTGGGTAGACATAGCCTAGAAGAGGATAGCGACCAGGCAGACAGCTTCATGGGATGACCCGGCGCAGGCAGACCCCCCCTGGCCGCACTAGTCTTCTGTCCTATTTCAGGGAAATGGCTGTGGGAGCTCGGAGACGTTAGTGCACAGCCCTGAGCGGCCAGAAGCTTCTATTGACCGTGGCCCTCACCACAAGGGCCAGTCCCGACCACAGAGGATCCCATCAGCGCCGGCGCCCGCACAGGTGACGGAGCAGAATCGAGCTGCGCGCAGCAATGAATGGAGTAAGCGGATTACAGCGGACAGAAGCTTCTGGAGCCCTGGGCCCGGGAGCTGCCACAAGGAGCGGCTGCGCCTCCAATAACGCGTCAACCCAGCCAGCAGCGGCTGAAGGTGTGGGGAGGGGGAGCCGCCATGCTGCCGGAGCTCCGTGCTGCATGCGAAGAGCGGCTTAGCTCTGCCGGGTGCCCGCAGAACCGGGATGCAGCGGCCCCGCCCGTGTACCCGGCCGCCGCCGCCGGTACTCACATGTTGCTGCGCTTCTCCCGGCTTTCCGCTCCACGCTGCTTCTCTCGTCGTGTCCGCCGCACGCCGCTCAGCTCCTCCTCCAGCTCTCCCGGGCCTGCTGCGTGACGTCACCGGCGACGGGAGGAGACTGCCCGGGCCTCATTCTGGGGGGAGGAAGCGCGCGTACTCTCGCGGCAACACAAAGGACTCCGGCCCCGCCCCCGTCACTAACGGCCGCTGTCATGGCGGCGGCTGTGGTGAGAGCGCGTCATGGGCAGCAACGTCACGTACTGAGCGTGGGCGGGACGCTGCCGTCACTCTCCTCAGGCTTCACGTAGCGCTCGTTATACCTGAAGAACGTGACGTCAGCGCAAAGCAGGTCGCGCACTGACTGCCCAGTGTTCCCTGACCGGGCATGAGGAGACCGTGCGTCCTGTGACTCCACATAGAAGTGCGCAGCCTCCTTATTGTCCGTACACGGGAGACTGCACCGCACTGGCCCATTGGAGGCAAACAGTGCAGAGCTCCCTGAAGTTACAGTGGACTTTGTATCTGACGACATGCGGCTTTCATTGAACTTGATGGGCATTTGTCTTTCTCCTGTATATGTGACCAGACTCTGATTACGATGACACAGGCTCTGCTGACCTGATGATCATAGATCAGGGCTGTAGTGAATCGAATGTGTCATCAAAAAAATCACATTTTTATGTGAAATACATTTTTTATGAATTTTGGGTTATTTTTTTTAATTTCCATACCACTTTCAATATTTTTTGATAATTCTTAAGTTCTGCAGTTTTCACTTTGGCCACTAGGCCTAATAGTTTGACACTTCCTGTTCTGTAGAGAGAGATTTCAGTAGTCTGCTCATTATCAGCACAAGCAAGATTACACTGAAGGGTGACACCAATGTTTATAGATAACACAGTATCCACCAGTTACAATAGGACGGACCTGGGCATCGTACCACCTGTGGGCCACACCCAGCTCGCTGACTAGCCGGATGCAGCCCATACAATTCCCAGGTCTGCTTTGGACCATACTAATAGTAGCGCTGAGTGAAGAACCCTTAGCACTACCTGGCCCTCAGCGCTACTATTAGTATGCCCGGTGGTTGTGTGGGCAGCGGTGCGATGAAGTGAACTCATCGTGCCGCTGCCACTCCTCGGCTGCACAGCCATCACTCTGCTGTGCGGCCCCGGAGCGGTCAGAGGACCGTCCCAGCGCTGGGGGTGTGATGATGTCATCACGCTGCCAGTGTCAGGCAGAAGAGCGTGCTCGGCTGGAGAAGGAGGTAAGTATTATTATTTTTACTGGTGTTTAATGTACCTGGCTAAGTAAGGAGACATTACACCTACCTGGCTATGTGAGGGGACATTACACCTACCTGACTCAGTAAGGGGACATTACACCTACCTCAGTAAGGGGACATTACACCTACCTAAGTAAGGGGACATTTCACCTACCTGGCTAAGTGAGGGGACATTACACCTACCTGGCTACGTGAGGGGACATTACACCTACCTGGCTACGTGAGTGGACATTATACCAACCTGGCTAAGGGAGGGGACATCACACCTACCTGGCTAAGTGAGGGGACATCACACCTACCTGGCTAAGTGAGGGGACATCACACCTACCTGGCTAAGTGAGGGGACATTACACCTCGAGGCTAGGTGAGGAGACATTACACCTACCTGGCTACGTGAGGGAACATTACACCTACCTGGCTATGTGAGGGGACATTACACCTACCTGGCGCAGTAAGGGGACATTACACCTACCTGGCTCAGTAAGGCGACATTACACCTACCTGGCTATGTGAGGGGACATTACACCTACCTGGCTCAGTAAGGGGACAATACACCTACCTGGCTACGTGAGGGGACATTAAACCTACATGGCTAAGTGAGGGGACATTACACCTACCTGGCTAAGTGAGAGGACATTAAACCTACCTGGCTATGTGAGAGGACATTACACGTACCTGGCTACGTGAGGGAACATTACACCTACCTGGCTGAGGGGGCATTATACCTGGATAAATGAGGGGACATTATACCTGGCTTCTTACACTGTAGTCATGTGAGGGGGGCACATAGTTTGCTGTTTTACCTCTTTACTTCCTGTCTGGTTTGCCTTCTACAGAACTTTCTGTCCAACTTTTTACATTTGCAGAAATTTCTGCAGGATGAATGGTTTACTCAACTGAAGGGCTACCTACCTAACCTAGCTACCTACCGACGCTAATTGTGGCCAGAGACAAGATTTAACAGGGGATTGCTTTAATGACAATACACTGCAGTACAGAAGTACCATAGTATATTGTACTAGCGATCACTTGTACAAATACCCAGGTGAGACAGGAAAAATTAAAGATTTAAAACTACATTATATTTAAATGTTACCACCATAAAAAATGTCAGAATTGTGTCTGTCAGTCACCTCGCTTTTGCTATAAGGTTGGAATTAAAATTGGAAAAGTAATATGCACCCTAAAATGGAAAATGATACAAATAAAAGCCCTCACCCCATAACAACTTATCCCTGACACAGCTTAGCTGACAGAAAGAGGTTATTGGTCTAAGAAAAAACTGGTAAAAAAACATTAAACACGCTTTATAAATCTGGTATCGACGGAATTTTACTGACCCACAAAACACAGATAACGTCATTAATATCACATAGTAAGTTTCCACAAAAATAAACCTCAGAAACAAGTTTTTCCCCACTCGCTCTACGTTTTTTTTTTGTGTGGCCCTCTAAAACCATTCCTATTTCTCATGTGGCCCCATGGAAAAATTAATTGCCCACCCCTTCAATAGGAGATAGTCACATTGACTTCTTCCCAGGTCACAGAAAACTCTCCTATAGAAGTCAATGGGACTGATCCAGTCTACAGACTCCTATATGCATGAAACTGCTGTAAAGCATCTAACTGCTGTTTACAGTGCAGACAAGATGGCTGCCTCCATAATCATATACAGACAACTGAACTGAGAAATCTACAATCAGAAAAAATAAACGACTCAGAAGAAAATAATATGTATCAGGGTCTTGTTTAATAAGTAAAAAAAAAAATAGCGACAGATTCCCTTTAACAGCTACTATCTCTTGTGCTTCCCACCAAGACATACAGGGAGGCTGCAGCCAATCACTGGCCTCAGTGGTCATGTGCTATTTATACATGAAGAGACTGCTTTGGCTAGTGATTGGTTGCAGTGCTACATGATGTCATTGGCCGGGAGGCGCAGGATTCAAAGGTGAGTCTAGATTTTTTTTTTCTATTTTAGCCCCTCCCTAAACAGCAGTAATTTTTTTTTTCAAAGAATGGAAACCCCCTTTATAGAACAAACGACTTTGGGTAAGTTCCAAACAATAGAAAATGCAAATGCCGAGGCTCATCCCCAGCAATTGTACTCAGGGATGGGCACAACTCTGTTTTGTCTTCAAAGACACAGAACTCCTGCTGCCAATTCTGAATACCCACATATACATAGAGCCCACTGTGTTGGGAAGAATAAAACTGTAGGGTTAAATGTTATGTTTACTCCTAAACACACTCGGATACCAACACAGCGCTGTAAGTGGGATTTTCCAAGAATCAAGGAAAAGGTGTCTGATAAAGGTGGCTTTCATTACCACCTGTATGCTGATGATACCCAACTCTACATCTCCAGCCCAGATGTCACCTCTCTTCTCTCCCGGATCCCTGACTGTCTGTTCTCCATCTCCTCCTTCTCATCATGTCTCCTAAAACTAAATGTTGAGAAAACAGAACTCATCTTTCCACCATCCAACTCTACCCCTGCCCCTGATCTCTCTATTACAGTCAACGGCTCTACACTCTCACCGGTCCCGCAAGTCCGCTGCCTTGGGGTAATCCTAGACTCTGCTTTATCTTTCAAACCACACATCCAAACCCTCACCTCTGCCTGCCGCCTCCACCTGAAAAACATCTCTCGCATCCGCTCATTTCTCAACTACGACACTACAAAAATGCTGGTCCATGCCCTTGTCATCTCCCGCCTAGACTACTGCAACATCCTTCTCAGTGGCCTCCCAGCTAGCACCCTCACTCCCCTCCAATCCATCCTTAACTCTGCTGCCCGTCTTATCCACCTCTCTCCTCGCTACTCCTCTGCCTCTCCCCTCTGCCAATCCCTTCACTGGCTTCCCATTGCCCAGCGAATTCATTTCAAGTTACTAACCATGACCTACTAGGCTCTCCATGACCTCTCCCCTCCATACATCTCTGCCCTAATTTCCAAATATCTCCCCTCACGCACTCTCCGCTCCTCACAGGGCCTTCTCCTCTGCTCTCCCCTTATCAACTCCTCACACAACCGTCTCCAAGACTTCTCCCGTGCTTCACCCACACTCTGGAACTCACTGCCCCAACACATCAGACTCTCCTCCACTTTCACCAGCTTCAAAAGCAACCTGAAAACCCATTTCTTCAGGCTTGCCTATAACCTTCACTAATCTTGTCACTACTTCCTCCACAGACATGTCTGCCACTCACCTCCTGTCTCTTTCCCCTCCTTGTAGATTGTAAGCCCTCGCGGGTAGGGTCCTCTCTCCCTCTGTCGTGCCAATTGTCATTATCCCTTATCACTGTACTCGTTTGACTTGTGTAATGTATGTAACCCCCTCGAATGTACAGCGCCCTGGAATCAATGGCGCTTTAAAATAAATAATAATAATAATAACTATTTACTGTCGCATGACGTAACTGTATATCATGTAGTCAGTAAGGGTATGTCACACAGTGTTTTGGATCCGAAAATCACACCCAAAAGCGCTGTGTCAATCGGATCCAAAATGTATACAACACGCAGGTGTGTGTTTGGAAGCGTGTTGGATGAAGCAGGATCGCACCCGATAGTTTTTAATAGGGTGCCTGCTGCGTCTTTCGGATCAAGAATTGACATGACAATTGTTTGAACGGATCCGAAAGACGCAAGGAAACACGCATCAGCAATCACTCGTCTGAACTCCCATGCGTGTTTACATTGAAAGCAATGTAAATCACAGTACACATTGTTAGATGTGTGTTTGGGTCCGAAACGCGAATCCAAACACGCATCTAAAAACGGATTCAAAATCGGATCCAAAATACCGTGTGAACATACCCTAAGAGGTTATGAAGCGGGCTTATTTGCTGAGGCCACTCCATGCACAGCAGACTATGGCTATTTTTTACAGCTAGAACCAGCCACTGGTGGCCAGGATTGGAAATCACTCCGATCCCAGGCTTTTATTCGCTTAGATGCAGTGTGAAACTAATCTTTGGCATTAAAAGGAATTAGAAACGCTGATGTGCACCTTTGTTACCCAAATCAGTTCCCCTGCAAAGAGATTGCAGGGTGTTCTTCAGTTGTCATGGAAGCCAGGGGCCTAATTAAGGCGTCTATGGCTGCCATGTTACCACTCCTATTGCACACTGCACAGGCATAATATAATAGGAGAGCCATTACACTGGGGAACAAAAGAAAAAAATTTTTGGTGCCTAGAAATTTTGACCTTATTCATGTTTGAGTCTGAAAATCCAATCCATTCTGTTCTAGCAGCTCTAGTTTATGAAATATTGATTACATGATTCTACATTGTTCTTGTGATTAATTTGTTTATAAATGAATATAAATGAATTTGCTCATGCACATTTATGGGTTAAATGCTCCAAAATGTATGTCTTTTCTGTTTCACATGAATTTCCAATATTTCTTTAGTACAATATTGAGTGACCATTACTTTCAGAAGCATATACTTGGTCAGTGTTGGACTGGGGAGTTTATTTTAGGGCCCCACTGTGTCTCCTTGTCTCCGCCACCTGTACACGGCCCCACCCAGTCTCGCTTCAACTTATACAGACCGATGTGATGACATCATCACACTAGCTATTTATAGGCAGCGCACCTTTTCTTACAAGTTACACAGGCATATAACGTAGCTACAGGTCCCCACCTGCTAATTAATGCTCAAGATCAGTATTGCTACCGGTATAGATAAGTGCAATTTCTTATGTTAAATAAGACTTGTAGTAACTCTTGTAGTAACTCCGGCGGTATCTAAGAGGAGAGGAGTTGAGGACAGCTCTACCACATCATTCTGCTTGGTCTCCTAGGCTGCAATGCCGTGATGTGGAGTTACTACAAGAGTTACCAGGTGAATTTGTTCTAAAGAACATTGCACTATTGTGTGAAAATTTATGAACCGTTAGCATTCAAGTTTTAAAATGTCTTGAAATAAAGTCTTTTTATTTAACATAAGGAATTGCACTTATCTATACCGTTAGCAACACTGATCTTGGACAACATCACACTAATCTGTAATCAAGATGGAGCGCTGGGGCTACTTAGTCTCCCTCAGGTAATATACTCGAGTATAAGCTGACCCGAATATAAGTCGAGGCACCTACTTTTGCCACAAAAAAAACGGTGAAAACTTATTGACTCGAGTATAAGCCTAGAGTGGAAAATGTAGCGGCTACTGGTAAATGTAAAAAAAAAAAAAAAAAAAAATGGATACCAATAAAATTACAAAGGTAGGTATAGGCAATTTAATGTCCCCCATAGGCAGTTTGATGTCCCGTATAGGCAGTTAAGTATCCCCCATAGGCAGTTTAATGTCCCCCATAGTAGGTATAGGCAGGTATATGTCCTCCCATAGGCATTATAGGCATGTGTATGTCCCCCATAGCAGGTATAGGCATGTACAACCTCAATTCCAAAAAAGTTGGGACACTAAACAAATTGTGAATAAAAACTGAATGCAAGGATGTGGAGGTGCCAACATCTAATATTTTATTCAGAATAGAACATAGATGACAGATCAAAAGTTTAATCTGAGTAAATGTAACATTTGAAAGGAAAAATACATGGATTAAAAATTTCACAGTGTCTACAAATGCCAAAAAGTTGGGACAAGTAGCAATAAGTGGCTGGAAAAATGACATTGAGCATATAACGAACAGCTGGAAGACCAATCAACACTAATTAGGTGAATTGACAACATGATTGGGTATAAAAAGAGCTACTCAGAGTGTCAGTGTCTCTCTG
Organism: Phyllomedusa bahiana; assembly: GCA_025379985.1. NCBI lineage: Eukaryota > Metazoa > Chordata > Amphibia > Anura > Hylidae > Phyllomedusa > Phyllomedusa bahiana. The sequence continues at coordinate 11,369 of JAODAL010015167.1, read as the reverse complement.
AAGCCAAGATGGTAAGAGGATCACCAATTCCACCATTGTTGGCAAGAAAGATAGTGCAGCAATACCAGGATGGTGTTACCTAGTGTAAAATAGCAAAGACTTTAAAGTTATCGTCATCAACCGTACATAACAGCATCAAAAATTCAGAGAATCTGGAACAATCGATGTGCGTAAGGGTAAAGGCCGTAAAACTCTACTGGATGCTCGTGATCTCTGGGCCCTTAAACGTCACTGCACCTCAAACAGGAATGCCACTGTCAAGGAAATAACAGAATGGGCTCAGGGATACTTCCAAAAAGCATTGTCAGTGACCACACTCCACCGTGCTATCCGCCGTTGCCAGCTGAAACTCTACAGTGCAAAGAGGAAGCCATTTCTAAGCAAGCTCCACAAGCTCAGCCGTTTGCACTGGGCCAGGGGTCATTTAAAATGGAGTGTGGCAAAATGGAAAACTGTTCTGTGGTCAGATGAGTCACGATTTGAAGTTCTTTATGGAACAGTGGGACGCCATGTCATCCGGACCAGAGAGAACAAGGACAACCCAAGTTGTTATCAATGCTCCGTTCAGAACCCTGCATTACTGATGGTATGGGGTTGCATGAGTGCTTGTGGCAGCTTGCATGTCTGGAAAGGCACCATTAATGCAGAGAGCTATGTTAAGGTTCTAGAACAACATATGCTCCCATCTAGACGTCATCTCTTTCAGGGAAGACCCTGCATTTTTCAACAAGATAATGCCAAACCAAATTCTGCAGCAATCACAACATCATGGCTACGTAGGAGAAGGATTCGGGTACTGAAATGGCCGCCTGCAGTCCAGATCTTTCACCTATAGAGAACATTTGGCACATCATAAAGAGGAAGGTGCGACAAAGAAGGCCCAAGACGTTTGAACAGTTAGAGGCCTGTATTAGACATGAATGGGAGAGCATTCCTATTTCTAAACTTCAGAAACTGGTCTCCTCTGTCCCCAGACGTCTGTTGACTGTTGTAAGAAGAAGGGGGGATGCCACACAGTGGTAAAAATGGCATGGTTCCAACTTTTGGGGGATTTGTTGACACCATGAAATATTGAAACATCATATTTTCACTTAAAATGATACATTCTCTCAGTTTAAACTTTTGATTTGTGATTTGTGTTCTATTCTGAATATAATATTGTTGGCACCTCCACATCATTGCATTCAGTTTTTATTCACAATTTGTTTAGTGCCTCAACTTTTTTGGAATTGAGGTTGTATATGTACCCCATAGCAGGTATAGGCAGTTATAGACATGTATGTGTGCCCCATAGCAGGTATAGGCAGGTATATGTCCCCCATAGCAGGTATCGGAAGGCATAGGCAGGTATATATCCCCCATAGGCAGATATAGGCATGTATATGTCCCCCCATAGGCAGTTATAGGCAGGTATATGTCCCCCATAGGCAGGTATATGTCCCCCATAGATAGGTAGAGGCAGATATATGTCCCTCTATAAGCAGGTATAGGTCCCCCATAGGCAGGGCTTGTTAAAAAATACAAATACCTCTCTTACCTATCCGTTCCGATGCGACCTGACTTCTTCCCGGCACAGGCGGCGTGATGACACTCATGCCGGCTATTCTGGAAAGCCGCAGGTCTGCGGCCTTCCTAAGTCCTATTGCGGAGCAGGGAGCACTCGCTCTCTGCTCCGCAGTAGTATCTTCACCTGTATGTGCTCCCAGAGGAGTCACATACAGGTGAAGAGATCGCCGACAGCGCCCGGGCCATGGTAGTGCTCGGACGCTGTCAGCTGACCGGATAGTCAGCTGTATACACTCCCCGAGGAGGTGCATACAGCTGAATCGATTCCAACGGGCACTTGGGCCATGGCAGTGCCCGGGCACCCGTGGCTAACTCGAGGATCAGCTATATGCGCTCCCAGAGGACGGCTCTTTCAGCACATTTTTTGTGCTTAAAAACTTGGCTTATACTCAAGTATGTACGGTATATCAAAAGCTATCACACAAACTACTGAGTATAAAACCACTAAATAATGGTTGTATAGTTACCAAATACCACCGCTACATAAAACCAAAATCCCAAGGCTAAAATTACCAATAATTCCACTAAGATCAAATACCGCCACATCACGACCCCACATCACCACCATATAGTGACTGAATAATACCACGACACCATGACCAAATATCACCACAACCAAATATCACCACCACATAGTGACTGAAAAATACCGCCACTATGACCACATACCACCATAAAGTGACTGAATAATACCGCCACACTATGACTGCATATCACATTCACATAGTGACTGAGTCATACCTCCACACTACTATATAGAGACTGAATAATACCATCACAACATTACTGAATATAAACCATTACACTTTGCACACATATAAGTGATTACAGTACAGTACAGTACATTTAGTGACACACACCTTCATGCTGACTTCTCCCAGTCAACACTCATCCCCTCAGTTAGGTAGCTCTATAGCTCCCCTCATCAGATAGGAAGCTCTATAGGTCCCTTCAGTAAGGAAGGTATATATAGGTCCCCTCAGGCAGGTATATATAGACCCCCTCAGATAGGCAGGTATATATAGACCCCTCCAGTTAGGCAGGTATATATTTATGTGTCCCCTCAGACAGGTATATATATGTCCCCTCAGTTAGGCAGGTGTGTATATATATATAAAGTTTGGGGTTACCCAGGCAATTTTGTGTTTTCCCTGAAAACTCATACTTTTATTTATCAAATGAGTTGCAAAATGAATAGAAATATCGTCCAGACATTGACAAGGTTAGAAATACTGATATTTAGTTGAAATAATAATTTTCTACTTCAAACTTTGCTTTTGTCAAAGAATGTTTCCTTTGCAGCAATGACAGCATTGCAGACCTTTGGCGTTTTAGCTGTGAGGTAATCTGGAGAAATTTCACCCCATGCTTCCATAAGCCCCTCCCACAAGTTGGATTGGCTTGATGGGCACTTTTTGCGTACCTGCCCGCTTCTTCTCTAAATAGTTTTTGCATAATTTGGAGGTGTGCTTTGGGTCATTGTCCTGTTGCAGGATGAAATTGGCTCCAATCTAGCGCTGTCCACAGGGTATGGCAGGGTGTTGCAAAATGGAGTGATAGCCTTCCTTATTCAAAATTCCTTTTACCTTGTATAAATCTCCCACTTTACCAGCACCAAAGCAACCCCAGACCATCACATTACCTCCACCATGCTTGACATATGGCGTCAGGCACTCTTCCAGCATCTTTTCAGTTGTTCTGCGTCTCACAAATGTTCTTCTGTGTGATCCAAACACCTCAAACTTCGATTCGTTTGTCCATAACACTTTTTTCCAATCTTCCTCTGTCCAATATCTGTGTTCTTTAGCCCATGTTAATCATTTCCATTTATTAGCCAGTCTCAGATATGTCTTTTTCTTTGCCACTCTGCCCTGAAGGCCATCATCCCGGACTTGCCTCTTTACTGTAGACGTTGACACTGGCGTTCTGCGGGTACTATTTAATGAAGCTGCCAGTTGAGGACCTGTAAGGCATCGATTTCTCAAACTAGAGACTCTAATGTACTTGTCTTGTTGCTCAGTTGTGCAGCGGGGCCTCTCACTTCTCTTTCTACTCTGGTTAGAGCCTGTATGTGCTCTCTTCTGAAGGGAATATTACACACCGTTGTAGGAAATCTTCAGTTTCTTGGCAATTTCTCGAATGGAATAGCCTTCATCTCTCAGCAAAAGAATAGACTGTCAAGTTTCACATGAAAGTTCTCTTTTTCTGGCCATTTTGCGAGTTTAATCGAACCAACAAATGTAATGCTCCAGATTCTCAACTAGCTCAAAGGAAGGTCCATTTTATAGCTTCTCTAATCAGCAAAAATGTTTTCAGCTGTGCTAACATACTTGCACAAGGGTTTTCAAGGGCGTTCAAAATATCCAATAGCTTTCTTACACAGTTAGCAAACACAATGTACCATTAGAACACTGGAGTGATGGTTGTTGGAAATGGGCCTCTATCAGGCCCGGACTGAGCATCTGCCAAGCCGGGCAAATGCCCGGTGGGCCGTGTGACTCCTGGGCCGCCTGCATTACATACGATCAGTTGACGCTGCTCCTACCTTCGTTAATACAGGAGCAGCGCCGCTGTTAAGGCTATTATGTGTAGCTGTGGGCCGCCCCGCCTCAGTGTCCGTGCTGGCAGCATCAGGAGTCAGGACTGGCAGCATCAGACATGAAGTCTGTGCTGGCCGCACAACTCCGCAGCCGCTGCTTCCCTCACTGAGGCCGGGGCCGGCACGAGCAGCACAGTGAGCTCAGGGTGCGGGGCCGGCAGCTCTGCTCACAGGAGAAGAGTGCTGACTGCGGGCTCCGCCTCCTCAGTGCTCCGGCCCCACCCCCTGCAGGCCTGGCAGGACGCTGAGCAGAGGAGCTTCCTGCCTATCCAAGAAGCTACCTGCTCCTGCAGAGGACCAATCACTTAGGCTGGTAAGTGGCCTTCAATTTACTACTGGGACCTCACTATCTAGCCTGCCTCCACCTCCCCTGGGACCTCACTATCTAGCCTGCCTCCACCTCCCCTGGGACCTCACTATCTAGCCTGCCTCCACCTCCCCTGGGACCTCACTATCTAGCCTGCCTCCACCTCCCCATGACCTCACTATCTAGCCTGCCTCCACCTCCCCTGGACCTCACTATCTAGCCTGCCTCCACCTCCCCTGGGACCTCACTATCTAGCCTGCCTCCACCTCTCCTGGACCTCACTATCTAGCCTGTTTCCCACCTCCCGGGGAAACCCCCACTATCTACCTGCCTCCACCTCCCCTGGACCTCACTTTTCAGCCTGCCTCCACCTCCCTGGGACCTCACAGCCTGCCCTCCCCCCTTACCTGGGACCTACTACTGCCTGCCTCCCCCTTTCCCCTGGGACCTCACTATCTAGCTCGCCTCCACCTCCCCTGGGACCTCACTATCTCCCCTGCCTCAACTCCCCCGGGACCTCACTATCTAGCCTGCCTCACCTCCCCGGGACCTCACTATCTAGCCTGCCTCCACCTCCCCTGGGACCTCACTATCTAGCCTGCCTCCACCTCCCCTGGGACCACACTATCTAGCCTGCCTCCACCTCCCCTGGGCCCTCACTATCTAGCCTGCCTCCACCTCCCCTGGGCCCTCACTATCTAGCCTGCCTCCACCTCCCCTGGGACCTCACTATCTAGCCTGCCTCCACCTCCCCTGGGACCTCACTATGTAGGCTGCCTCCACCTCCCCTGGGACCTCACTATCTAGCCTGCCTCCACCTCCCCTGGGACCTAACTATCTAGCCTGCCTCCACCTCCCCTGGGACCTCACTATCTAGCCTGCCTCCACCTCCCCTGGGACCTCACTATCTAGCCTGCCTCCACCTCCCCTGGGACCTCACTATCTAGCCTGCCTCACCTCCCCTGGGACCTCACTTTTACCCGCCTCACCCCCTGGGACCTCACTATCTAGCCTGCCTCCACCTCCCCTGGGACCTCACTATCTAGCCTGCCTCCACCTCCCTGGACCTCACTATCTAGCCTGCCTCCACCTCCCCTGGGACCTCACTATCTAGCCTGCCTCCACCTCCCCTGGGACCTCACTATCTAGCCTGCCTCCACCTCCCCTGGGACCTCACTATCTAGCCTGCCTCCACCTCCCCTGGGACCTCACTATCTAGCCTGCCTCCCCTCTCCTGGGACCTCACCATGTAGCCTGCCTCCACCTCCCCTGGGACCTCACTATCTAGCCTGCCTCCACCTCCCTGGGACCTCACTATCTAGCCTGCCTCCACCTCCCTGGGACCTCACTATCTAGCCTGCCTCCACCTCCCCTGGGACCTCACCATGTAGCCTGCCTCCACCTCCCCTGGGACCTCACTATCTAGCCTGCCTCCACCTCCCCTGAGACCTCATTAGCCTGCCTCCACCTCCCCTGGGACCTCACCATGTAGCCTGCCTCCACCTCCCCTGGGGCATCACTATCTAGCCTGCCTCCACCTCCCCTGGGCCCTCACTATCTATCCTGCCTCCACCCCCCTGGACCTCACTATCTAACCTGCCTCCACCTCCCCTGGGACCTCACCATGTAGCCTGCCTCCCCCTCTCCTGGGACCTCACTATCTAGCCTGCCTCCATCTCCCCTGGGGCCTCACTATCTAGCCTGCCTCCACCTCCCCTGGGACCTCACTATCTAGCCTGCCTCCACCTCTCCTGGGACCTCACTATCTAGCCTGCCTCCACCTCCCCTGGGACCTCACACTCTAGCCTGCCTCCACCTCCCTGGGACCTCACTATCTAGCCTGCCTCCACCTCCCCTGGGACCTCACTATCTAGCCTGCCTCCCCCTCCCCTGGGACCTCACTATCTAGCCTGCCTCCACCGCCCCTGGGACCTAACTATCTAGCCTGCCTCCACCTCCCCTGGGACCTCACTTTAGCCTGCCCCCAAACTCCCTGGGACCTCACCACTTAGCCTGCCTCCACCTCCCCTGGGACCTCACTATCTAGCCTGCCTCCACCTCCCCTGGGACCTCACCATGTAGCCTGCCTCCACCTCCCCTGGGACCTCACCATGTAGCCTGTCTCCACCTCCCCTGGGGCCTCACCAGCTAGCCTGTCTCCACCTCCCCTGGGTCCTCACCAGCTAGCCTGCCTCCACCTCTCCTGGGACCTCACTATCTAGCCTGCCTCCACCTCCCCTGGGACCTCACTATCTAGCCTGCCTCCACCTCCCCTGGGACCTCACTATCTAGCCTGCCTCCACCTCCCTGGGACCTCACTATCTAGCCTGCCTCCACCTCCCTGGGACCTCACCATGTAGCCTGCCTCCACCTCCCTGGGACCTCACAATCAAGCCTGCCTCCACCTCCTGAGACCTCACTAGGCTGCCTCCACCTCCCCTGGGACCTCACCATGTAGCCTGCCTCCACCCCCCCTGGGACCTCACCATTTTAGCCTCGCCTCCACATCCCGGGGGCCTCACTATGTTGCCGGCCTCCACGCCCCAGGGACCTCACTATTTCCTGCCTCCACCTCTCCTGGGACCTCACTACTAACCTGCCTCCACCTCCCTGGGACCTCACATGTAGCTGCCTCCCCTCTCCTGGGACCTCACTATCTAGCCTGCCTCCATCTCCCCTGGGGACTCACTATCTAGCCTGCCTCCACCTCCCCTGGGACCTCACTATCTATCCTGCCTCCACCTCTCCTGGGACCTCACTATCTAGCCTGCCTCCACCTCCCCTGGGACCTCACCATGTAGCCTGCCTCCACCTCCCCTGGGACCTCACTATCTAGCCTGCCTCCACCTCCCCTGGGACCTCACTATCTAGCCTGCCTCCAACTCCCTGGGACCTCACTATCTAGCCTGCCTCCACCTCCCCTGGGACCTCACTATCTAGCCTGCCTCCACCTCCCTGGTACCTCACTATCTAGCCTGCCTCCACCTCCCTGGGACCTCACTATCTAGCCTGCCTCCCCCTCCCCTGGGACCTCACTATCTAGCCTGCCTCCACCTCCCTGGGACCTCACTATCTAGCCTGCCTCCACCTCTCCTGGGACCTCACTATCTAGCCTGCCTCCATCTTCCCTGGGACCTCACCAGCTAGCCTGCCTCCATCTCCCCTGGGACCTCACTATCTAGCCTGCCTCCATCTCCCCTGGGACCTCACCATGTAGCCGCCTCCACCTCCCCGGGACCTCACTATCTACCCTGCCTCCACCTCCCTGAGACCTCACTATCTAGCCTGCCTCCACCTCCCCTGGGACCTCACTATCTACCCTGCCTCCACCTCCCCTGGGACCTCACTATCTAGCCTGCCTCCACTTCCCCTGGGACCTCACTATCTAGCCTGCCTCCACCTCCCTGGGACCTCACTATCTAGCCTGCCTCCACCTCCCCTGAGACCTCACTATCTAGCCTGCCTCCACCTCCCCTGGGACCTCACTATCTAGCCTGCCTCCACCTCCCTGGGACCTCACTATCTAGCCTGCCTCCACCTCTCCTGGGACCTCACTATCTAGCCTGCCTCCACCTCCCTGGGACCTCACTATCTAGCCTGCCTCCACCTCCCTGGACCTCACTATCTAGCCTGCCTCCATCTCCCCTGGGACCTCACCAGCTAGCCTGCCTCCATCTCCCCTGGGACCTCACCTTCTAGCCTGCCTCCACCTCCCTGGGACCTCACTGTCTAGTCTGCCTCCACCTCCCTGGGACCTCACTATCTAGCCTGCCTCCACCTCCCTGGGACCTCACTATCTAGCCTGCCCCACCTCCCCTGGGACCTCACTATCTAGCCTGCCTCCATCTCCCCTGGGACCTCACCAGCTAGCCTGCCTCCATCTTCCCTGGGAACTCACTATCTAGCCTGCCTCCACCTCCCTGGGACCTCACTGTCTAGTCTGCCTCCACATCCCCTGGGACCTCACTATCTAGCCTGCCTCCATCTCCCCTGGGACCTCACTATCTAGCCTGCCTCCACCTCCCCTGAGACCTCACATCTAGCCTGCCTCCACCTCCCTGGGACCTCACTATCTAGCCTGCCTCCACCTCTCCTGGGACCTCACTATCTAGCCTGCCTCCACCTCCCTGGGACCTCACTATCTAGCCTGCCTCCACCTCTCCTGGGACCTCACTATCTAGCCTGCCTCCACCTCCCCTGGGACCTCACCAGCTAGCCTGCCTCCACCTCCCCTGGGACCTCACCAGCTAGCCTGCCTCCATCTCCCCGGGCCCTCACTACTACCCTGCCTCCCCCCCCGGGACCTCACTGTCTAGTGTGCCTCCTCATCCCTGGGACCTCACTATCTAGCGTGCCTCCAACTCTCCTGGGACCTCACTATCTAGCCTGCCTCCATCTCCCCTGGGACCTCACTATCTAGCCTGCCTCCACCTCCCTGGGACCTCACTGTCTAGACTGCCTCCCCCTCCTGGGCCCCTCACATTAGCCGCCTCCACCTCCCTGGGACCTCACTAGGTAGCCTGCCTCCACCTCCCCTTGGACCTCACCAGCTAGCCTGCCTCCACCTCCCCTGGGAACTCACTATCTAGCCTGCCTCCACCTCCCCTGGGCCTCACCATGTAGCCCATAGTTGCCAACTTTTGAAAATGAAAAAGCAGGAGATAGTAGTGGACAAAAATTTGCATAGCCACGCCCATCTTGACGGTATGCCACGCCCCTTCAAAGCCACACCCACTCCACCTAACTGCATAACGGCTTTGGAAGAAAGCCAGGTAGATGCCCTTATAGCCAGGTAGTAGCCCCCCATAACCAGGTAGTGCCCCTTACAGGCAGGTAGATGCCCCCTTGTAGCCAAATAGATGCCCTCTCTGTAGCCAGGTAAGCCATATTTGTAGCCAGGTAGATGCCCCGAATTGTTTCCCAGGTAGATCCCCCCATTGTTTGCCAGGTAGAGCCCCCATTTTTCCCGGGTATCCCCCCCATTGTTTGCCGGTAGATGCCCCCATTGATTTCCGGTAGTGCCCCCTCTTTTGCCAGGTAGATGCCCCCATTGTTTGCCAGGTATGCCCCCTCGTGCCGGTAGTCCCCCCTCTGTAGCCGGGGTAGTGCCCCCTTTGTTACCCAGGGTAGTGCCCCCATTTTTACCAAGTAGTCCCCCCATTGTTAGCCAGGAAAGTGCCCCCTCGTTACCAGGTAGGCCCCCATGCCCCCTTTGTTAGCCGGGTAGTGCCTCCATTGTTTCCAGGTAAACCCCCCCCCATTGTACCCGGGTAGTCCCCCCCTTTTGTACCCAGGAGTCCCCCCTTTATAGCCAGTAGTACCCCTTTAGTACCAGGTAGTGCCCCCATTAGTAGCCATAGTGCCCCCTTTAGTACCAGGTAGTCCCCCAATTTAGCCAGGTAGTGCCCACAGTAGCCAGGTAGTGCCCCCTCGTTAGCCAGGTAGTCCCCCCCATCTTTTAGCCAGGTTATTTTGGGGCCCCCATTGTTGCCAGGGCCTCCATTGTTGCCGGGTAGTCCCCCCCATTGTAGCCAGGAGTGCCCCCCCATGTAGCCGGGTAGTCCCCCCATTGTTAGCCAGTAGTCCCCCCATTGTTAGCCAGGTAGGCCCCCATTGAAAGCAGGTAACCCCCCATTGTACCAGGTAACCCCCCCATTTTACCGCGTGCCCCTAAAAAAATAAAAATAAAAAAATAAAATCCACTTCCCCTACCAGCTCCTGCAGACGGCCACTCCACCGATCTCCCACAGTGTCACGGGGGAAGTGAGTGCAGCCGCGGCACTTCCTCGTACGCTGACATGTGTGTACGGCGCAAGCGGCGCTGTAATACAGGGAGAGGGGGCGGAGGGAGCACCCCCCCTTCCCTTTTCCCACCCCCCCCTTTTACCGCCCGGGAACACCGGCGGGGGGAGTGGCACCCGGGGGGGGGAGTGCCACACCCCAACCCCTAGCGGGACCCCCCCCCCCCAAAAAAAGGGATTTGGCAAATAGTGTTTCCCCCTTTCCCGGGCCCCATCCGTCCAGGCCCTTCTCCGGGTTCTTTTTCGGGTGTTTGGGAAGGCTAAAAAGGGAGCGAGCTTTATCCTGATGCGGGCCCCATCTTTTTTATTTGGGCCCAAGGATGACCATTTAAAATCTATGGGGGAGCAAAACACCTTCATTATTACACCCCAAAAAAGGGTGGAGAAGCTGAAATTAAAAACCCAACAGTCAAAAGGATCGGGTACATCTTAGGCAACACACTTAGGTTATAAAAGTCACAAAAAAAAGCACAGACCATTTTTATCCCCGTCTTGACCACAGCCTACCCTTAAACCTGCATCACCCAAAATTAAAAAGTGCCAAAGGGAGTAGATTTGAACCATAGTTACTTGAACTGGGCATTGAAACCCTGTCCGGGAAAGCAGCATGAGCCCCAAACCTGCATGACCCCCACATTTAAAAAGTCCGCAAAAAGGAGTCTTTAACCCCATTTTAGTTAATGGACAGACAACCTGTCCTGGGGCCCCAGCATGACCCCAAACCTGCAGACCCCCACATTTAAAAAGGCCGGAAAAAGAGTCTCTCAACCCCCATTTTGTTTTACGGACATTGACTAACCGTCCCGGGACAGCATGAGCCCCAAACCTGCATGACCCCCATTTAAAAAGTGCCGGAAAAAAAGGGGTTTTCAACCACCATTTTAGTTGAACTGGCATTGACTATACCCGTCCTGGGGCCCCAGCATGACCCAGGGCCGGATTACAGTGGGGTGCGGGGAAAGCCCAGGCTGGGGTCCGTCATCTATTAACACGCAGGTTAAAATGCCTGATGACCGCAACGAAAACTGTCGTGCTGAAGCAAGTGCGGGGCGGAAGTGTGAGAACTCCAGCCTTCCCCTTACACAGTCAAACCCAC